>CP135565.1:1984388-2005082 GCA_032401905.1 Swietenia macrophylla
AAATACTAAATAGGTGATATAATTATAACTTATTTAATAGTGCGAATTAAAATTTTTATTTTTTAACACGATTATTAAATTGTTTAGTTTGAATTTATTTATTTTTAGATATTACACGAATACAATCCCAAATAAATACAGTTTAACACAAACTCAAATACTAAAAATTTAAATTACTACCCTTAGCTCGAATTTTATAATTAATAGAATCTAATGAGTATTATTTTTATCAATATATTAATTAATTTTAATATTTAATTTTAATAATTATATATTTATTTATTTTTAATTACGTGCAAATTTTTATTAGAGATGTAATAAAAATTCAGCCTTTCTTTTAGTTTTATCATGGCGCAACTAAATTTTTGGTTGAAAATGGATCATTTTCTACCACCAGTTCTAAACAATTTAAAGGACAAAATTCCTACAAACCATGTAACATCGAACATTTTATAGATTTATTTGAATTTTTAAATTTAATTTAATGCAGTAGTGTTCGAGTTTAACAATCTTTAAAAAAAAATGGAAAAAAAAGTAATGGAGAAATTATTTAAAAAAAAAAATGGACCAGAGAGGCAAGGACCAGGCCCAAGACAGAAACCCCAAAACCCTCATCTGGGGTTGACTGGTAGGCCTCCTAAAAGCATTCGGAAAAAGCAAGCAGAGCAGGAGGAGGAAGAAGAGAATAGCACGAAGAAAAACGGCACAGTAAAGATGTGGTACTTATGCGTGTTTTTCCACCGACTGCTAGACTACAGAAAACCAGAAGTGGAATCTCTAGCAGAACTATTTGGTGCGTTTGAAGATAATAACAACACGCCCAACAACTATGATGCATTATTAGAATGGAGACTTCCCAAACACCACCACCCTGATTCTCCTTTCCATTTCGTCAATCTTCCTTCAGAAGATATCGCTCGAAACATTGCCAATCGAAGTGGGTTTTTAACTTTTTATTGTTTGGTAACATTTTCATTGCTGATTTGTCAATCATTTTTAATTATTTTTTATTTGAGAAATTGTTACAGGTATACTTGTTAAGGGAATGTATGAAGTTTGGGGAGAGGGAAGTAGCTATGAGCAGTTGGAAGAGTCTATAAAGAATTATCCCAAAGAGCGGATGCTGCCATATTTGAGCTCTGAAGGCACTTTTAAGATTACCGTTGATAGCTTTGGGAAGGTCATGAGCTTCCAGGAGCAGAATGATCGAATTAAGGGGCTTTCTTACATTCCCTTCAAGGTCTGATTCATATTATACTGTTGTGTTTTTTTATTTTAAAATTCCAAGATAAGCTACATATTAAAATTTGATGTCAGTATATTAATAGAATTGATGGGCATGGGGTCGGTAAATGTCAATTGTAAGTAGGTGGGTAGTTGGTAAACGTAACTGCCAAGTAAAAGAGGGTGTAGCTCGGCTTTAGGTATTATCTTTGTCATTGACCATCAGTGAGGTGAAATGATTTCATACCACACAGGCTTGCATCTCTTTTCTCGTCAGAGTTGTTATCCTACATCCGAATTTGTTTCTTATAATTCTTATTGCTTACTCTTTTCTTAGGTTTAGTATTACGTGTTGTGTATGCATATAGTGTCCTTCAATAACAAGATAAGGAAAAAATAAAGAAGTATGTTTTGGATATTGCCAAAAATTGAATGTGGAAGGCCACTCAATTTTAAAGATACATCAAGGGTCTATGGTCAATGCTTGACTATTATCAGATGTTCATATTTAACATTAGTAATTTCACATTCCTCTAGGTGTGTTCTTGTTAACCATGTCAACTTATTTGATTCTTATCAACTTATTGGTCCAGAGGTCTCTTCTGCTCCTTCTACCTTTAACAATGTTTTTTTTTTTTTTCTAAACTTGACTCGGTATATTTGTCTACTGCCGATTGCTTAACAGCTTTAGAATTAGGATTGGTTTTCACTATCTGCTGCTGGTTCTGGTTAGGCTTTTAAATCCTAAGTCTTAATTTAGAGACACGTAGCTCTATTTTGTGGTATCATTTATTTGGAATTTATCTCGTCACTTGTGTATGTGATTTGTGAAATACAGTGATTGGAACTTAATTGTTAATTTTTTAGATTTAGTTTCTAACCCAAACTTCAAGGCCTTCCTTTATTAAGATGCCAGATAGCCTCTAAGTAAGATCTCTATGCCTTCTTCCCTCTTTTAAATTAAGTATCAAACTTTTTGGTTTTTCATTTGAGTAGTTGAATAAAGTTTGCCACTTTTGTGTCAGGATAGTGTTTATTGTGCGTGTCTATTCTGTTTCTCTGGTGCCATGTTGAGTTCTTATTTTGTTGGTCATTTGTATCTATAATGCAATACAAGCTTCTGTTACAATATTCATACTGCACTTTTGGGCACTTCTTCCTTGTGTTATGATCTTATGTCCACTATGCTTTTTCTCCTTTCGAGTTTCAACTTCAAAATATATGATCTAGTAGCTATTACATTGGCTGCACCTGCAAATTATTTGTCATAAAATAAAATGCACTTAGGACTCATGAGGCCTATTGTACTCAAATAAGAGTCTTATTTCTTATTCCATCTGAAAATTTTTTATTCACCTTTCTTTGGTCAGATGAACTCAAATTCCTTGAATTTCCAAAACTATGCTTACTGTAACACCGTGTCACTCTACTTTCTTTCGAAGTTTTGTAATGGAAATAGATGTAATATTGAATGGGAGTATTTGCACCTGAAAAGGATCTCCCAGTACTTATTTTCTCAAGGCACCCCCTTATTATATTTTAAAATTTAAATATATTCTAAGAACACATTAAAATGCCAGACATACCTGAATAAAGGCTTTATTTCATTTTCCTCTTTTCTGTATATCCATGATATGATAATGTATATTCACAATCTCAGAAAAGACCTGCTACTGCTTCAAGGATTTAGCTTTTGTTATCCAAGACTTATCAATAGCTTTTCTCCATTAGAATCTCCCACTGTTAAAAGGACTTTCCCATGGAGCAACAGCTTGTTGCTAATTCTTCTCAGCGACATCTTGCTATTTTTTTTTTTTGCAGCAATGGTTTCCATGCTGATTTTCTTTTTGGGCAGTTAACGGCCTTGTTTTCCTGCGTTTGAAGAGTTTGCCTTTTTTTTTTGTTTGGTTTTTCAGGAACAATATTGTTATTCAATCCACTACAGGCAGTGATAAAGTAAAAATATGTTGCAATTCTTATAAGAAATTCAATCTCCACCAATAATATGGTTATTCAGTCCACTACAGGCAGGGTAAAAGTAAAAATATATCGCCATTCTTATAAGAAATTCAATCTCTGAAATGATCTAATGATTATCAAAGAAAATAGGGTTTAAAGTAAGATAGAATGTATGTTAATTGGAAATGAAATATGGTTGTAAAGAATAATCTAGTTATTTAATTAGATTTAATTGTTCTTAATAGTAATTACTTTTGGGCATGCATAGTTGCTTCCAGGGTGCAATAGCCCCACCCTTTGAAATTCATGACTCTCTAAACATCTCAAAGGGTGTACAATTCAAATATGGACCAAAATACAAGAACAAAGGGATGCTATGTCTCTAAAGTTAAAAACGCAGTTGACTGCTTTTTCTTTGTTTATAATCACTAACTTATGGACAAATCAATGTGTTGCAGGGTCGAGTTAATTTGAAAAATCCAGATCACAAGTTCTGGCTCATGGAAACTGATGATTATGGAGTTAATAATGGGCTTCCACCAGTGGTAGAAAGGAGAATCTTTTTTGGTCGAGAAGTTGGTGCCGCTGATAGGAAGCTTTTACCAACATATCAGTTAAAAAGCCGGAAATATCTTGGCCCAACAGCAATGGATGCAGAAATGGCTTTCTTAATGGCCAACCAGGCATTAGTTGAACCTGGGAAACTTGTCTATGACCCTTTTGTTGGCACCGGGAGTATTCTTGTTGCTGCAGCTCACTTTGGCGCAATGACAATGGTTTGCATTTATTGCTTCATTGTTTACTCTGAAATACATTGCACTTGATAGTCCTGTTTCAGAGTTTATATGAACTATTTGACTTGCTGTTAGCTGGTTCAGTTATTTTTTAACCTCTGTAAATTTATAGGGCGCGGATATTGACATTAGAGTTGTCCGTGATGGACGTGGTCCAGATTCTAATGTTTGGAGCAATTTCAAGCAGGTGAATATTCATTGTAGTAGCATTTTTTTTTTTATTTGGGAATAGTATGTTTGAAGAAGTACTTGAACCACTTCACTATCCACGGCACATAAAAAGTATGAGTTTGTGCTAACGCTTTTTTTTTTTATGCAGTATGGATTACCAATGCCGATTGGTTTGCTAAGGGCAGATAATAACCTTCCATCCTGGCGTCCTGATTTGAAAGAGGTATCACTGTGGAATAATTTTTATTCTTACAATGTGTAATAAGTTCTTCCCTTTCTGTTTCTGTGCTAAGAGCCTTATGGTGGCATTCCTTAATTTTTGTCTGTACAAATTTAATCATTAATGGAACTCTCAAGTTACAAATAGATTATTACCATTATTTTTCTGTAAATTGTATTTTCATTTCAAGTAATATTCTGTTAATTAGGTCTTTGATGCCATAATATGTGACCCTCCTTATGGAGTTCGTGCTGGTGGACGTAAATCTGGAGGCCGAAAATTGCTAAAGGGGGTTGTGGATCCTTACACTGTTCCTGATGACAAGAGGGTTGGCCACATACCATCGACAGCTCCATACTCCTTGGCTGAGTGTGTGCATGATTTGCTTGACCTTGCTAGTAGGATGCTAGTAATGGGTGGCAGGCTTGTGTATTTCTACCCTGTTCTAAGAGAAGATGAAATTCAAAACTGTTTCCCAGAGCACCCATGTTTCCAGTTGGTTGCTTCTTCTGAACAGATCCTAAGCTCACGTTACAGTCGGGTTTTAATAACCATGGTGAAGATGGGTCCATACACAGAGGAAATTGCAGAGGCTGCTAGGAGAAAGCATTTGGAATTTAAAGAGAATCATTTAAAGTGGTTGGAAGATGGTAATCTTCATTCTTCTGTCTTTGCTCCTTCAGATCCTCAGTTGACTGCAACAGCTGATCTCAAGTCCAATAAAGAACCAAAGCCAAAGTACCGAGGCAAGTATGTATAGTCCTGGAAAGCAATTTTTAGGTGGTTAATTTTGGGCAAACTATACCTTGAGGACACAATTTTTGTGAGACTAGTATGAGAACACTATTAGCAATCGACAAACAGGCACTGGCATCAAGTTCACCATACATCCAGTAAACACTTGTTATCTATAGCTATATGTTTAGAAAACATGTATGACTATGTAGCAATCAAGTTTGTGTGTGTTTTATGGTAGAGAAAGTTGGTATGATGGCTGCTGCAATTTTGTTAGCATGGATTAGCAAACTTTGTTGCTATTTTTCTTTCGGGGTGGATTCTGGGTTGGGAAGTCCTTGGAGGGTTAGCAGTTACTGGTTGCTTGATCTAGGTTGGTAGTTTACAAGCATTTAGCTGTTTTATTGTTTTAGGAACAGAATTATAGGGTTGGTTACTAAACTAAGTGACTGTGATTAAATTATTTATCAATTAATGTTATGAATATCACATTCTCTCAATGTTAGCAGGATTTGAATTTCGATAATATTTTTAGTATTGATATTTATTTGAAATAACTATTAAAACTGTCATGCTTAAATTTCAGAAGTAAAAATTTTATTCAAGTTGTTGATGCTACTGTGTCTTGTCTTTGATGTCGAAGCAGTTATTCATTAAATAAAAATAAAAATCAGATGTTAGATGATTCCATGATGAATTTCTAGCTATTTTATTTACATTGTGAGCTGTTTCATTATTTTTACAGAGAGAGAGAGAGAGAGAGAGAGAGAGAGAGAGAGAGAGAGATGCACCATCTAGAGCTTGAGAATATTTAAATTTTTGGTAAAGGTAATATGAGTTCTATAGGTTTAATTCAAAACCATATATATGTCTAATTCAAAACTTTGACCTTATATGTTTAATTCAAAAGGTTAGGAGAACAATAATTATCACATGGAAGAAAATGAACTATCTTTTGTTGTTTCAGCCATTTACTTGAGCTATTCATTCGTAATTTCTCCACTTCATGTTTAGTGGCTAATTTTAGTCTTAGAGGCATTGAGCATATCCTCTTCATGTTAATGAAAAGTTGGTTTGTATTAATTTCTAAAATAAAAAATGAATAAATTTTCAAGACCTGTGCAAAAATGATTTAAGGTATGTTCACTACTGTTGAGTTTCTCCTTAACTTTTAAAAACACAACAGTTATAGTGTTTGGTAACACTCATTTTTTACTTGGCAGCTAATATTGATCAACCATACACTCACTTCAACTTGATGGCTAGTGATCCCAATCCACAAGAATTTTGCACCAAAGACCACAATGCCTTTGCCTCATTAAGGCAAATAGTACCCAGTGGTATCTAACCAGGACAAACTGGCATGTATGTCATATATATCTACTGCTACAATGTCTTTCACCTCATACAAGGAAAACCTGTGCAATTCATATTGGATTTCAGACATTAGATGCCTTGCGAGGTTGATTAGTATGCTTGATCCCTTGCTGACGTTGCTCTAGCTTAGCTTGTGACTGTGGTGGTGTTCTCGACAAGTCCTTTGAGGATTGAAGTTGTTCCAAGGAGGCTAGAACATCAAACATCGATGGCCTATTCTTTGCATCAGTGTTTAGGCATTGCAATGCAACCGTGGAAACAGCTTGGGCACCTTTCTTGGAGTATTGACCACCCAACCTTGTGTCCATGATTCGCAGTACACGTCGGCCGGCTTTCAAGAACGGGTATGCCCATTCCACTATGGTTTCTTCGGGATACCCCCCTCTCTCTTCATCCAGTGCCCGTTTTCCTGATAGCAACTCTAACAAGACAACCCCGAAGCTGTAAACATCACTTTTTGGGTTCAGGTGTCCTGCATAGTTTCAAGATTCAAAATTTTCATGTTTACATAAATCAGTAATGATTTCTTGCTAGAATGACTCTTCTGGCATACTTCTTCTTGGCCCATCAATTCATTTGTCTAAGAATTTATCTGGGAACTAACTTTCACAGGAACCACTTAAATTTTCTGAAAAACTAAAGCAACCCTTGCTCTGTTCCGTATAGTAATTTCGGTACTATTAGTATTAACCTCTGAGGATCAATGAACCTATATTCCTCAGCTTGTAAATGCACTTGTTTAGAATGGCTCCTAAGATACTATTGTGGCACAAACATTACCAAGTAATGACCATTTTTTTTAAGAAAGAATTGATTGCTTAGTTCTCTCTCTCTCCCTCTCTCTAGATACAACTTCTTGTTCGAGCGAACAAGTCCAGGATTTGGGCGAAACATAATCCTTACCTGTTGCAACATATTCTGGTGCGGCATAGCCTCTTGTTCCTATGATTCTAGTCGAAACATGAGTATTATCCCCAGTAGGACCATCCCTCGCTAATCCAAAGTCTGAAAGCTTTGCATTGAAGTCCTGCAAAAAGTTGCAACCATCAGGCAATGTTATTAGTAATACAGTTCCATCAGCTGCATTGGTAAATAAGAATCTATAATCACAACTGGTTCAGCATACCGAATCAAGTAAAATGTTTGAAGCCTTTAAATCACGGTAGATGACATTGGCATGTAAGCCATGCAAGAAGGACAATCCCCGTGCAACGTCCACTGCAATTTTCATCCGTGTAGCCCAACTAATTGGTTCAACACTTTCTGCAGATCAGCAAAACAATGATTCAAGTATCAATACATGCAGACAGCTAAAACTTCGAATGTCATTGACGTTCCTCAAAGGCAAGCTGGTAAAGAGAAAAGAAGCAATTGAGAAAAATAAGGAGAATACATGTCTACACAGCAAAGCCACAAATCCTATAGCTAAAAATAATTCTGCTCAATGCCTAGTGAGGTAATTCATAATAATTCCTTCACTGAAAATAAATTTTTGGAACATTTTTTGTAAATGGATACACAAACCCTTAATTTTTACTTCACCAAGAAGCAGAATAATTCACCCCTCTGGAAAGGTAAGCAGCAGACATCTGCTAGCTTTTCCATCACTTCATACAAGAACAAGGGGTACTGTAAATCCTATTTATTTGTGTTGATGACCAATAAAGCTGCTACTATCATTACTTAATGTTCAAAGGTCAAAGAAATACAGAGATAAAAGATTTTCTGTAATTAGTATCCCCCCATGGAAGTTTCTAACTTATCATAATTTAGATATAATCTAAGAACATTAATATCATCAATATTACAATTTATATACACAACGATGATTTGTCTTAACTTATCAATGCTGTCAGAATTTTTAATCAAATCCTTCTTGATTCCATTCTCCAAAAATTTCTCTCTTTCTTCTTCCTTTTGTTTCAAGCATACATAGACTTCCTACATGGATCTCCAGCAAAATTGGAGGCCAAGAAGAAGCCTTCTCGAAATCACACTGACCAGTGAAATTCGGAATATTAGAGAAAGTTCTTGGTGAACAGTTGGCTTATCGGCTAGAAATTGGTGTTGCTCTTCTTCCTGTTTTGAAGTAGTAAGCATTTTCTGACAGTAAGTTATTTGCTGCTAAACTTGTATTCTTTAGGATTATATCTTGAAATAAATATGTTGGTAACCAACTTCATAAAGGGTTGATTGTCAGCTACTAGACGATGAAAAATATCATGTGTATATTGGATTGTCTATGGCATCTCCGTTAATGCCTGAACATGTATGTAATTTGAAATACTATTAAAAATGCACGTATGCTATTGATGGTACAAGGACAAGGGAAATGATGTTTCATTATATTAATGTGTGAGAACTTGAAATAAATTATTAGCTTACATAAAGAGAAATTCTTACTTCCAAATAAATGATTCTCCAAACTTCCTCTTGGCATAAACTCGTACACTAGAAGTCTGTTTTCCAACTCTGAACAATATCCAACGAGTTTCACCAGATTGTCATGGCGAAGTTGACCTAAATAGTTTACTTCAGCCTGCACATTAACAAATAGATATTAGTAGTTTGAACACAGACTAGAAAGGTCATATGAACAAGAAATCAACTTATAGAAAACCTCTACATACAAGCCATTCCTTGTGACCTTGAAAACTTTCTGATTTGAGTCTCTTGATTGCTACAACAATTCCAGTTCCTGGTTTAGTCGGAGCCAAAGTTTTTTCATCAATCCATCCTTTGAAAACACAGCCAAATCCTCCCTCGCCAAGAAGATTATCTGAGCGAAAGTTCTTGGTGGCAATCTTGAGATTATTGAAGCTAAAGGATTTGAGATTGCTGCCAACAGGTGCATCTGCTTTAGATGCTACCAGAGATTTGTTCAAACTTTCCAAAGGTGTTTGCTGGCTGGAAGAATCCTGCTTTACCTCAACTCGAGGCTTTGAATTTCCTGTTAGCACAGAAAAAAAACTTACAAAATAAGAAGCAACAACAGAATAAAGCTTCAAAGCTTATGCAATATCCAGAAACATGTTTAATCACCATTACCAAAAATATGGATGATGATTCCATGTTCAAAACACGTGATACAGATAGCTTCAACAACACTGTGTCAATAAATAACCGTATAGAATTCACAAATTACTACGAATTCAAGCACTGACATAAAAGGAATTCATGATTGTTCATTCCAATGACCCATGTGCCATTTCTATCTCTCTTAAGATTGCTTGGTCAAACTATGAAACTAGTAATGACTTGCAAATCCCATAACAAAAAACCTCAAAGCAAGCCAACATGAACTTTCCCATGTCAACAGAATGAAATAAAAAATAACCATGTACATAATTCAGAGAGTAAATTCAACAAACAAACAAACTGCAATACAAAAACCATACGTATTTCACAAACCAGAAAAATTAGTAGTAGAAGCATGAGCACACTTGGCGGGTTTTCCCCAGCAAACCCCCATGAGGATTATGACCATATGACGATGATAAGAAGAAAAAGAAGAAGAAAATATACAATTTAAGAAAAGGAAGGAAATACTAAAGAGTTCAAGAACTAGGTTCCACTGATGGTCAATGGAGGAAACCTCCTAAATTTCGTTATAAACGAAATTCTTAAATTCAAAATTCAACGCAAAGGGGTGGGGCTAGACGACAATCTATGTGATCTCTGGTCATAGTTTGATTAATTCAAAGTGTTATCAATAAATCTATTGAGGACTTTAATATACATCCTTCCCTGTTGTCTTCTTCGTTTGTCATATTTGATTTTTTTGTTGCAACTTGCACTTGCAGAAACGTGACTATTACTTTAACTAACTTACTTTTGTGTGGTACAAAAATAACAGATAAGTCCCTGTACTTTAAAAATTAATAAAATAACGACACATTTTAGTTATTTATAACGATTAAGTCTCTGACTTGACTTCATTTAGCGTCATTTGACTTTTAAAGTTGTCAAGGCATAGAAGAAACTTCTACCGTTAAAATTTCAAAAAAAATTCGAATAGCGACATTTAGCATTTGTTTTTCATAAAAAGCTTTATCGTGAAAACCTTGACAATTCTTAATTTTTAATAGCATTAAAATTTTATTTATTAAAAAAATGATAACAATCTATTTATTTACTATTTTATTAAAATTTGAAGACCTATTCATAATACTCGATAATAACATTATTAATAAAATAAAACTTGGTGTTAACCAATTATTTCTTAAAAAATATCAAATTGTATGCCGGATACGAAAAATATTATTCTTTTTAGAACTTGTGTTTTAACATTAATAATTTGATATATAGTAAAAAAAAATAATCTTTTTCATTAATTATAAAATTTTTATGAAAGATATTTGTGACAATCAAATAACTCATTATTTTTTTTTGAAAGCTTTACTTGTAAAATCTCTATTTGTAAAAGATTTACCAAAATTACTCGTAATAAAACTTTTGCAAATTAAGCTTCTTACGAAAAATTTAAATTGTTTGGTTGTCCAATTTTAAAAGTACTTTTTTCATGTAATTAAATTACTAAAGGGATGCATCAAGTAATTTTTAGCACGCAAATATAACTAATTGCCCATATAGATACTAATTTTAAACTTGTAAAGATAAAAATTAAGAAAAAAAATATAATATACAATACTTTTAGTTAAAAGTCTGAATTTTAAATAAAAAAACATGTCATATAGATATGATGGTTATAGCTATAATAAAATAAATGCTAAATAAATAAGCTGTTCGAATTAAGTGTACGGCAAAATTAATGAAATAATGTTAGAATATTTTTTATATTATAAATATTTTTAAAAAAGTTCAAAAAATTTTACTTGTAAAAACTCAAATTTTTTGTGGGCTTTATTTAGTCAAGCAAAATAACTTTTTTAAATCTTCCAAAACACTTCTTCAAAATACAACTAAGCAACTTCTTCATTCTTAAACTTCAAACATAAGACTACATGAAAACTAAAGTTGACAATGGATGTCTCTATAATTTCATCAAATTTTAAGGTTATCAAAACCCTAGATGTAAGATTTAAATAATTAATTTCTTTACATATCATCAACTATTTAGTTTATTGTTAGAAGAAGTCTTATCTTTTCTTTATTAAAATTGATGTAATGTTATATTTGCTTTCAACATATTTCTAATCAATGGTATTATTTTATTAAAATAAATAATTTATAATTAAAATTAAAATAATTTGTAAGAGTTAGATTTAAATTATATTTATACGATATATTAATTTTTTTAAAAATATTTTTAGATTTATGTAACACAATTATATTACAAAATTAATGATTGAGTATGATACAACGGACTATGTTGTTATAATTGTTTTTCAAATTTTGCATTTGCTGTTATAAGTTTTGCGTTTATATTTTAAGAATTATTCATTATGTATTTTAAATTTAGTATTTATATATTTTAAAATTTTTATTTATATTTTAGTTATTATTTATTTTATATTTTTTATAAAACATTTTAAAATTTAGGTTGCAGTACCAACCCATTTCCAACAAACTAAACATTGAAATACAAAAGTGAAATATGCATAATTACGAAAAAGCCAATACAGTTGAAGGTAATTTTCATCTCGTCCTATAAGTAAACCCAAAACCGCGCCCAAAATCCCACCACCTCCAACAACAAGAGACAGCGCGACAATGCCCTAACAGTATTCAGGCGTACTACCAGATGCATTAACTGCTCTCTGAACGTAAATTTATCTACGATATCCACTCCTCTCTTTCTTTTTTAGCTCCGTCTTTCAGCAATCATGGGTTCAGGTATCTGTTTTTAAAAGAAATTTAACCTAATTTTCGTTGTTGTTTGATACGGATACTTGGCAGTTCTATGAATAACCCACAATGTTTGGTTTGAAATCTTTGCAGATGCGGATATGGAGGATTATGGATTTGAATACTCGGATGAGGAACCTGAAGAACAGGATGTTGACATCGAGAATCAATATTACAACTCTAAAGGTTTTCTTTTTTTTTTTTGGTCATTCGATTTCTCATCTGGGTTTGGAATGCTGGTGTATTCTTTGTTTTTTCTTCCTTGCCTGTTTTTATTTTTTGCCAAAACAATAGAAATTATGTCCTTTTTCTGTGCTGCCAAGCACGAAGGGTGAATGTTGGTATTTGAAATTAATGCGTCGTACTTTTTGTGAGAAGTTTTATCTAAGAAGAAGACCTGTTGTAGACAAGAACAGTACATGGTTGTAATTTTCCCCAATTTTTTTTTATTTTTACTTGTGAAAATTTCGTCATTCAAATAAACTGACGGGCTTGGCTATTTCCCTCTGTATGTGTAGCAATGGAAGAAATGAGAGTCAGGCTACCGAATTTGTGTGTTAGGGTTTGAGTACGATTGGATTTGATTTAATTTTCTTTTAATTTTCATTTCTCTCCATACCATTCTTGGAGGCATTGGATGTTTAATTAACGGGGATGATTGGTTCCTGCATTTGAGGAAATATTTGTAGAAGTAATCAGGCTCACTTATTTTTTGGTATATTGATAAAGTTTGGGCAGGGTGAGATGGTAATTTGTATGGATTTTATTATTGAATCTGACTGGAAAATTTGGTGCTCTAGGTAATTTAATTGTTTATTTATTTTGAAAGTGTTAGAAACTTTAAGGAAGGGCTTTGACTTTGTATCAATAGTTCTTCTATTCCTTAGTTATGGTCCAAAGATGCATCAGTTTAATGATTCTCACTTGGGGTTTCTTTGGCGGATGGTTTTTGCAACCACTAAAAACTGTAGGCTTTTTGTATTACGTATATATTTCTTGATGTTCTTTAGACCTGTTAAACACTCCCTTGTTTTTGTTTTGTTAATGATAAACAGAACTTATAATCTGTCCTTGTTCCTGATGAGCATTTAAGCAGACAAGTAAGGTAATCACAAAAATTGGACTGCAGTAATTGGTAATCATGTTCAATTCTCTTTTTCCTCTCTGTATTGCATGACAGGTGGAGTTCATTGTATGTTTCATATATAGTTGGTTCTTTTCTTGTATAATTTCAATGTTTAATGAGTTCGTTGTCCTATTCTCAAAAAAGGTTTGGTTGAAACGGATCCAGAAGGGGCACTTTCTGGTTTTGCTGAAGTTGTTGCCATGGAACCTGAGAAGGCCGAGTGGTGAGTTCATATTTGCCTCTAAATGACATTAGGGCTTTATTACTTGCTGCAGATGGAGAGTTCTCTTGATTTTTATATTATAGATAAACCAAAAAGGCTTTTAGTCATCTTAAAACTGACAAGGTGATTTAGTAACTGCATGTTAACTCAGGTATATTGATGAAAAAAAATTACAAGGAAAATGAAAAAGTTATTTGACTGTTTTGAGCATTGTCAATAAGATTAGTCTGGTATAGTATGTTATTTACACTTTTCTTTTCTTGTGTTTATTATATTTTCATTCACTATAATTCCCTTTGGCTTGAGGTTTTGATCCTTAGATCCTTCTTTTTTCTCAAATTAAATAGTTCTGCTGCTTTCGGGTTGTTTCCAGGGGATTCAAAGCACTAAAACAAACTGTAAAGCTCTATTATCGGTTGGGGAAGTATAAAGAAATGATGGATGCTTATAGGGAGATGTTAACATATATCAAGTCTGCTGTGACACGAAACTACAGTGAGAAATGCATAAACAACATAATGGATTTTGTTTCTGGATCTGCTAGTCAGAATTTTGGTCTCCTGCAAGAATTTTATCAGACTACTCTGAAGGCCCTTGAGGAGGCAAAGAATGAGGTCAGAATCTTGTCAGATATTACATCATCAAACGGTGCCTTTCGTGTCAAGATCTGATTTATTCTCTCTTGTTATGCAGAGGCTTTGGTTCAAGACAAATCTTAAGCTTTGCAAAATATGGTTTGATATGGGTGAATATGGGCGAATGAGTAAGGTATCTTTTCTTGAATACCATTTGATCCTAGTTTTTCTGATTTAGAATGTCTATGGGAATAATTGTTGTAAACAACCAGATTTTGAAGGAACTTCATAAATCTTGTCAAAGAGAAGATGGTTCAGATGACCAAAAGAAAGGAAGTCAACTACTGGAGGTCTATGCAATTGAGATTCAAATGTACACTGAAACCAAAAACAACAAGAAGCTCAAGGTAACAATTTCATAGCATATATGTGTGATTTCACTTTTGTAATGCATGGCTATGGTGTGTTCTCTGCACTTGTACTAGGTTTAAGGTTTTTGCAATGCTTTTTTGTGCTTTAGAGCATTGTGAAATGCTGTGTTGCATAGATATACATCTACATACACTGACACGCACACTTCTATTGTTGTTTGTGTGAGCTCTGTTGTACTATGGAACTGTATAACCCTGTATTTGTCTTCTTTCAATGATGAAACCTTGATCAAAAGATAGAGAATCCGCGTAACTAAATATCAGTTGTCATTCCTTTCTATAGTAAAGTTATAAATGGGTACCAAAAATTATTGAAGTGGGATATTCTAAATCTGAGTGTTGGGCATCTTTGTTTTTGGTGGGTTTGGTGTAGCCTTGTGTCACAAATAGTTCAATTTTAAAATGGTAGAGATTTCAATGTCAACATTTGATTATTTCAAGTGGTCTGCTAGTATAGTCTTCACATGTCACTGGCACGATTTTCAATTGTAAAAGGCTCATATACTTTTCAATGTTAACATGGATAATATTATTTTGCATGATGATGTCATATGAGGTGAAAGCATAGACATTGAAGTCATATTTATTCATCATTCCTTTTTTATTTCTTGTTTCTTTTTAATTATTTGCTTTAGGATGAGTGCACGGTTTAGTTTAGTAAAATGGATCAAAATTACTGGGAATTTGAGTTCTCTTCAGGATGCAAGATAATGTGTTACTCAGTTATGACCAAATCTAAGTTTCTCATTAAAAGAATGGTACGGTGTGCTGATATACACTTTGATAAATTTTGGCTCCTGTTTAACTCTTTTAAGTTTTGATTTGAATGTATAATTGTACAATTTTTAATATGCACATCTTGGCAATGTTGGGGCTTGCTTTATTTGGGGTTTGTCTATTGTGGCATGGCTTTGATGGGTACTTGGGAGTGTTGTGAGAAAGGAAGCAAATTATAAGGGTTGTTAGAGAATTAAACAATCTTAAGCTAGTAGGTTGAAGAGCCCAACAAGCAAGAGAAGCCGTATCAAACTCTAGATTTCATTGATGTAGGTTATCTCACACCTTCATACATGCATGCTCAACAGAAGAATAGACCTAATATATGGAATATAACAAGGCAAGCAAGGAATCATTTAATGGCTCGAATGTGAAAAAGCCTTGATTGCATGATAGAGAATCAGCTTAAAAGGTAAGCCGATTGTGGGCAGAGCCTAACAGATATATGTAACCATTATCAACTGCAAATTTAACTTCTGTGGTACTCTTTTACACCGTCTCTCACATGTAGACCTAATGGAATGATGGGTCTGTTATGTGGGGGCTTAGACGAAATTACGCGCAAAGATCCACTAAGACAGGCAAGGAAATAAGGAATAATTGGGCCTTGCTTTAATACCATGATTGAAAACCTGTCCCGAAAGTTTAAGCTAATAGGTCTAAGAGCTGGAAAGAGTATTAGCCAAAATCAACAATGTGGGACTCCTTAACAAGGTGGCCATCTTCTTTAACAAGATTGATCTGCGTATGAGAAAATTTATTAATTATTGTTTTCAAATATTCAGTTGGAATGTGCACAAGCTAATTTTGTTTCATGTGGAAATATGTAGTCCTGGAATTTCAAAAGATTTCCTTGAGGATTCAGGAAACTCACCTCTGTGTTGGCTTGTTTTCTTATCACACTCAACGACTTCTTGCTCATTAAAGAGGTCTTCTCAATAGTTGAAGTGGATATTAGACCATCAATCATGGTACAAACATTTTCCCAAAGCTTTAGGAATAGAACAAAAACCTTTTCATTTTTTATAGATCGATGTAGAATTCTGAAGGAGTTTTATCAAAGCCATAGAAAGGAATAGACTTCAAAGCTGTTTCCTCTAATAAGAGCGTGTGTGCATGTGTGGTATGGTCGGAAGAAAAACTGCTAGAGGCCGTTCAAGTTAGCTAATCTACAGGGGACCTATCTATCAATTCTTAATATATGGTTGACTGCATAAAGCTTGGAAAAGATAAGTTTCAGAAATGCTGGAAAGATATTGTGGTTTTATTGGGATATGTGCAGTTACATTTCTTTGATAATGTTGTTGAGGTTTGTTATTGTGCGTAAAGATACCTTTCACTATGGTTAATGGTTTTGTGCTCCAAGACTTGTTTTCTGTATTTTATCATCCTCTGGTGCATTTCGTGCCCCAAGTATTTTTGCTGCTATAAGTGGTTACCAGATCACCATGAAAACACAACGAGTCTCTCTTTGGTGGATGCCATCACATTGATTTGTTTGAAGGCCCAAAGACCTTAATTTTTTTGATATTATTGATTTATAGTTAGGTTAGTATAAGGTGTCTATTCGCCATTGTGACTGAGCTTTCTTTGTTATGATGGCTTAAACGCAGCAATTATACCAGAAGGCACTTGCTATTAAATCAGCCATACCCCATCCAAGGATCATGGGAATAATTCGTGAATGTGGTGGGAAGATGCACATGGCAGAGCGTCAATGGGCAGATGCAGCTACTGATTTCTTTGAAGCCTTTAAGAACTATGACGAAGCTGGGAACCAGAGGCGTATACAATGCTTAAAGTATGGCTTCTATCTCCTGATTTTTTTTTTTAAATAATTCAGTTTTAGTTGATACCTATATTCTGTCGCTCTTCTTTTGTCTCTATTTTTAATGAATTACATGATGTTGTAGATGGTGTAGGATTGATTGAACTGATTTGACATAAGAAATAACTCAGAAACACAGAGAGAGAGAGAGAGAGAGAGAGAGAGAGAGAGAGAGAGAGAGAAGGGACGTATATCGGTGGATTACCAAATGTCCACAAAGAAATCCCACTTTGAGCTACTTGGGATATTATATCTCATGGGTCTGGTATTTGTCTTTAGTTTTGAACCTGATGGACATGCAAGTGAGGTCAAGGATTTCAACATGTCAAAAAAAAAAAAATGTAATGTACAAATATTTAAGTAATAGAATATGTGACTCTAATGTATGAGGTTGAACTTGAATGGTTTATTGTTTTGTAGGTTGAGTTCATTGTTTGCCAGCTGAAAATCAATACTGGCTTTTTGTCTCTTGTCTATGAAATTCTCTTGCCATTTTAAATAATTTATTTGCAAAGGAGATATATGTCCATTGTAAAACCCTAAAGTCTTCTGGATGCCATGTAAAACTAACCCATGACTATCAAGTAATAAATCTTTATAAGACTCTAAAGGCCTTTTTCTCTTTCTTTCCCCTTTGATAAAATATAAAACAAGTAGAATAATGCTGAGAACTCAAATAGGAATTGAATAATAGCAGAGTAAGTTTCTGTGGGCCTAATAGGATAGAATATATAACCAGTGTCTCAATTATGCAAATGTCATCTTTGGTTTGTGGAAGGTGACTGATAGAGGTAATATTGCCACACGTTATCATGCAGGAACATCTAATTTTTTGAAATCTTTAATGTATGTCTTTATTTTCCGATAATTCAGCCCCTTCTTTTTATACGTGGGTGCATTTCTTCTTTACTTCCTGTGTACTATACTGTCCCCTCATTCTGGTGCTGTTTCTTCTTTTTTTCCTTTGATGTTTTCAAATTTACTGAATTACCAGTTGGAAAAATGTAAGCACGTCGATTAAATCAGTTTTAGCAATCATATGTCCAATCATCAAAATTTTGAATTTTAATTAATCTCTGCATTTTACACCAGAAGAAGCAAAATTTGTTTTTGTTTCTTTGTTTTGGGGATCTGCAGCTTTTTCTTGTACACTCCGCTGTTCAACCTAGTTATTGTGGACAGCTAATTGGCCTTTGTACGACATTATTTTCATTAATAAGTCTATTTTTTTAAAAAATAAAAATAATTGTGGTTCTTCTAACAGATATCTGGTTTTGGCGAATATGCTGATGGAATCTGAAGTGAATCCATTTGACGGACAAGAGGCAAAGCCGTAAGTCTCTTATGAGATATACTACCTTCTGTGTTCACCTTACAGTTTTCTTCGCTTTCTCTCTCTTTCTGATATCTGATTGCTTTTATGCAGATATAAAAATGATCCTGAGATTTTGGCTATGACAAATCTTATAGCAGCATATCAAAGAAATGAGATAATAGAGTTCGAAAAAATCCTCAAGGTAAGGTTGATGCACCCCAATGTTGTGGCTGTGACCAAAAAAAGATAATGTAAATGTGCAGTAACATGATAGTTTTTGGTGACTCCCTGTTGGCATTCCCTATATAGTCTCCCAATTTAGTTCCTTCTTGGGGTTTTCCAGAGCAATAGAAAGACAATCATGGATGATCCATTTATCCGAAATTACATTGAAGATCTGTTGAAGAATGTCAGGACTCAAGTGTTGCTTAAGCTTATCAAGCCTTATACAAGGATTAGGATTCCCTTCATATCAGAGGTGAAGACTATGGTTTTTCAAAAATATTTACAGTATATACTTGCTTCAACACCATTTCTTGTTATTATTATTTTTTCTATTTTAATTTGTAAGGGTCGTTAATTTATAGTACTGTCACAGTAACTTCTGATATTTCTCTGAATTTACTGAATATGATTGATGTGCAGGAGCTTAATGTGCCAGAAAAAGACGTTGAGCAGTTGTTAGTTTCACTTATCCTGGATAATCGTATTGACGGACATATTGATCAAGTGAACCGACTCTTAGAGCGAGGCGATAGGTTTGCCTTTTTTTTTTTTTTTTTCCTCTCTCTCCCCTACCCTTGCGCACAAAGTTGTAGTAGCTGATCCGGGATTATCAATATATTCATGCAGGTCAAAGGGAATGAAGAAGTATACTGCTATAGATAAATGGAACACACAGCTAAGATCTCTGTATCAAACTGTTAGCAACCGAGTTTCTTGAGTAGTAGCTACGTGGGATGGTAGGAAAAGTTGCTATTGTTTTTTTTTTTTTTTTTTTTTGGGTAGTATATTGTTGGCGAGTCAGGAGAAGAGGTGCAGCCGGTCTTTCCTTTGGCATTTTGTTGGTGAGTCAGGAGTAAGCTTTTTAATTTTTTGGTCCTGTTGGAAACAGTGTTGGACACACTGCACTTAAAAATGATGTTTGCATGGTCTCAATTGTGGACGATGACTTAAATTTTGAGCTGCATCTTAGTGATGTATAGCATCTATATATAATAACGCAAGTTTTTTTTTTTTCTCATCTGAGTGAAGAGTTCTTTGTATCTCACTGCAATTGAAGGGCTGCCTAAGGTGGGAGAAGGACAATGATGAAGCTTTATATTTGACACCCACGTGGCCTTCGGCTCTTAAGAGCTGTCAATATGACTACTTTAGGGCGTGTTCGTACTGCTGTGTGCTTTTGCACATAATTTTGAAAGCACGAAGGTTAAAAGGTGCATAATCTTTTTTACTCTTTACAGAAAATTTTCTATGGCTTTGCTTCGCTGTATTGCTGGACTCATTTGGGAATTTCCAAAGAATCTTTTATTTGGCACCAATTTCAGTTTCCATACACACCTAACACAGCAGACACTGTTAAAGCATACGACAAGCAATTATTGATGTTGTGTTGCAAGTGAGTGGGCAATTGGTCAATGTGGATATTGAAATTTATTTAGATTAATTTCTTGTTTTATGGGTTTTTGAGCATTTTGTAGAAAAAAAAAATGTTGCAAATAATTATGTTGTATTAAATTTATGACAAGTTTTTAATAATCATGTTGTATTGTCATTTTTAAAGTAATTGTTTGCAATCAAGCACAAATAATTGCATATGTTTTATCAATATGTTTATAACAAGAATTTATGCATGACTCATTGAAAAATTTTATTTATATTTTAAACTTAAATTAAATTTTGTTTTCTATTATTAATGTGCATGAGTCTTCATTTGATAATTGTTATGTTAATTTTAAATATGGTAAGGGTATGTTTATTTTTATTAATTCATAGAAAAAAGAAAAGAAATCCTCTAAAAAATGTTGATTGTTTTATTTGTCTGAAAGAACCAAAAAGGAAAAGAAGATTTCTTAGAAATTTTTATTCTCTCAAGTGAAAAAAAAAATTTCTTTATAAAATAATTAAACTT
>CP135565.1:2005397-2027418 GCA_032401905.1 Swietenia macrophylla
ACTCAGCTTCTTTAAAATGGAAATTTGATTATGTGAACTTTATAATATTTTATTATTTTAATAAAAATATAAATTTTATAATATTTTATTATTTTAATATTATTATTTTAATAAAAATTTATGAACTAGTCTGTTGTGGCCCATCGGGGCTCCAACTTATGGGCCATACTGAATTTAATTATGTTTTAAAGGGCTAGGCTTAGCTCATTTTGGGCCATGAACATGCATGAACTTATTACAATCTAATTGACATCACTAATTTTATTAATTTAATAATAAAAAAATAAATTTTTTTATGTAAATAATAAATTATTATTATAAAAAATATATTAACGAGAAAGCAAGAAAAAATAATACAATACAATAGGAATGTTAATTACAATCTCTCGTAAATAAAATGCGAGCCAGCGTCGATTCATTGAAGAAGAGTTTACAAATTTTTATCATATTGTATCGTGTTATTATATATTAATTTTAAAAATTAAGAATAAAATAAATACACATATAATAACATTAAATACTACGTAACTTAATTATAAATTCATTGGAAGTGTTGACTGTAATTTGACCAAAAAAATAAATAAATTTACTACCAAGCCTTCGGTGTTGTCGTGTAGTGTAGAGCGACAGACAAAGATACAGTACATGCAGTTTGGTTGTTGTCCGTACGCAAGATTTACTGCATCTGTGTAAGAAAGAGTTCGGTGATTGGGCATGGTCCTCCGCTCCTCCAACGAGGCTCATTTCAAATTCTAGTATTCATTGCACCAAAGGCATTTGCCTTTCTTTTCACAGAATATGCTTCATTTATTACGAAAAAAAAAAAAAAAAGGAATTGTTTGCTGGGATGGCTGAGAAGAAAGGGAGAAAGTCTTTTGTCCTTGTCTGGTGGTAATAGTCTTATACAGGTGAGCATGAAGATGACTATGATTAAATGATTGGGATTATGTCAAAACCCGGTTGGCTATTGATCCTCTTGAAAAGCCAGAGGCGAAAAGCCAACAGCTTTCCTTCTTATCTCCTCTCTTCTCTTTTCTCTCTCGCTCGCTCTCCATTACACTGTTCCAAGTATTTCCTTAATCCCATCCTTTTCTTTCTTTTATTTATTTTTTCGTTCATTTATTTGTTTTTAATTTTACGTTTCTTTATTATAATGAACAAGAATCCCACGTACATAAACACCTAATTCGGTTTATGTATTTGCTCTTTAACTCGTCCTTGACTCTTTGTTCACTTCTATAATATCTTGAGATTGGACAAATTCTATTTCTGCAGATATCTTTGTGAGGGTGGTGGTGGTGTTGTTGTGTGTTTTTTTTAAATTTAAGGCGGATTGTTTGTTAATGAATTTTTAACAAAGCGGGTATGGCTTAGACAAACAGAAAAAGATTCTTCTTACAGTATATTAAAATCTAAAATAGTTTTTTAAATAATATGAATCGTCTATTGTTGTGTTCATGGTTGTTGAAGAATACAAGTGTTGGGTAAGTATTGGTTTTATTCTTGGTTTGTATTCGATCCGACTTCTATCCTGTCTATGAAATTTAGTAATCCATAACTGGGCATTGCGATTTGCTGTTTGATTCCACTTTTCGCAAGGTTTTTGCTTTTCTTTTGCTTGCTCTTTTTTGGGCTTCGAAACTTTCATTCTGATGGATTATGGAACTCTGATCTGTTCTTTATCATGGTATGGACGCCTATTAGATTTAGCGTGAATGTTATTTTCTTAATTGTGCATTAAAGTTGGTATTTTGTCACGTTCTCAGGATCATGCTTGTTGAATATGTAATCTCTAGAATATTCTTTATTTTTTTTCTTTATTTGGCCTACTTTTCTGTCTGTCACGTAAGAAATCTGTGTTGTAGGATATACTTTGAACTGCGGTTGGATGGTCTTTCTTTTGGATTTTAGGGCTGTAGTTATCTTCTATTTTCTATCTTGTTATGAAATTCAAGAAGTGTGGTGTGTTTGTGCTAAACTTTGTTATGTTTAATGAACTTATGTTCTAATTTTGGCAACTGGGTTCTTTTTTATGAAGTTGCATTCCAGTTTTGGCAATTTTTTTCATTTTTAAGTAGCATAGTCTGTATGGAAACCTCTTCTACTGTAAATTGAAAATTCTAAATGTGATCATGCCAATCTTTGAGTCTTTGACATTGTTTTGTTATGCTTTGTCCTCCATTTCCATTTCCTCTCCCACCTGTTCTACTTTTTCATTTCTTTAGAATTTAGTTTCAAATTTCTTGTAATGTTTGGAATTCTTGCATTTCATTTCTCGTTGCATCGCAATTGTAGTAATGACTGCAACACATAAAGCTTATTATTTTAATTAGGATTCAAGATAGGACGTAACCATTGCAGGTGATTACATTCTGATGTGCATTGTAATTGTAGTAGATGGATTACAGATCTCAATCAATATATTCTCTTGAAAATTGTCCCTATTTAGTCATCACAATTAACAAATCTCACCTACACCTGCCTTTTTTTGCTCATATTTTATTACACTTATATTCTTACATTTGCTCAGTTGAATTGCAGTAACTTGGTTCCAGCACTTCATTAAAATTGTATGATCATTTGAGGAAAAGCTTAAAGCCTGCAAATTGTGGAAGGCACAACTTGTAAATTAAGCATGAGTCAACCTAAAATTAAACGTCGAGTGGGTAAATATGAGGTGGGAAGAACAATTGGTGAAGGGACATTTGCAAAAGTTAAGTTTGCGAGGAATTCTGAGACTGGGGAACCTGTTGCTCTTAAGATCCTTGATAAAGAGAAGGTTCTTAAGCACAAGATGGCTGAACAGGTCTCTGTCTTCTTCTTCTTCTTCTTCTTTTAAATATCTGCAGTTCAGTCATTTTTACATTTTCTTCTCTAGTGTTGGATCATAATCAATAGGGCCTACTCATTGTATTTAGCTATCTTGCTGTCACTATTCTCTATTAGTCTGAAAAACTTTTTTGATGAGATTCCATGTTTAGTGTGGGAGACCTGGTTTTACTTTTGGGAATCAGTCTCTAGATGATTTAATGGTGTTTTTACTTATGAAAGGATTTTCATGGTAGACTAGCCCCAAGTTTCTTTTGAATTATCATGAAAGGAAATTTTTTCAAGATTTATTGAGTTACTTAGATGCTTTCTGCACACTTTTACAGATCAAGCGGGAAATTGCAACAATGAAGTTGGTTAAGCATCCAAATGTTGTTCAATTATATGAGGTCTACCTTCTCTCTCTCTCTCTCTCTCTCTCTCTCTCTCTCTACCCCAAACACTCACACACCGACAACCCGCACACACGCACACACCAATAGGCATGCACGCATACTCACCTATGAACATATTTAACGGACATCTTTGCTTGATTAAATTCTTGGCGCGCTTTAAAATTCGTGTTTTCTTGCTGTAGCATGGTGTATTACTGTTTTTCAGCAGTTTTTGTTCTGCATGTTTTAATTCGGTTTACCAGATAACATTTTTATTTTTGGCCAATGGATCTAAATTGTAAAAGATAGAGCATAAAAGTAATTGGTGTGAGATTGAAGGTCACAGAAGTAGAATGTGAATGAAATTTGTATGGGCCCAAATTAGATCTTTAAACAATAATGAATTCAGATGTTCAATTCAGTTGTCAAGTGTGGCATTTGTTGAATCATTATATTTCTTTTCAGGTGATGGGCAGCAAGACAAAAATATTTATTGTGTTGGAGTTTGTTACTGGGGGAGAGCTGTTTGACAAAATTGTGAGTCAATGAATTCTTGACCAAATTGATTCTTCTACCTGTTTTGTCTATCTATTGAAGAGATTCAACATCATTCCATATTATAGTGTTCCGCTTTGGATGTTTTGAGTAGAGTTGAACTTTCCCACGTAGCTTAAATTTACTTGTTAGCTGCCATGATATGCTTCTTACTATATCTTGCAGATATGATGGACATAGATATGGTTTCTTTGACAGACTACGTCCTGCATAAATTTTTGCTATCATGTAAAATGACTGACTTTTTTCCTCATCCATTTATTTTTACACTGCATTACGTGATACACTTATTTTATTGTGAAGGTAAATCATGGACGGATGAGAGAGGATGAGGCACGGAGATACTTTCAGCAGCTTATTAATGCTGTTGATTACTGCCATAGCAGGGGTGTCTACCACAGAGACCTGAAGGTATTAAATCCTTTAAAGATGGTTATTAATGTTTTGTTTGTTTTGAGTTTCTGGATTTCTGTTGTTCTAACTAGAAAAAAATACTTTATTTTCTTCCTTTCTTTATTTCTGTTGCAGCCAGAAAATCTGTTGTTGGATGCTTATGGAAACCTTAAAGTTTCTGATTTTGGACTGAGTGCTTTGTCTCAACAAGTCAGGGTATTATAATCTATGACTTCTGAAAGTGCAAGCTTTCTTCACTTTTTTCTCACCTCTAGTTCTCTCTACTTGATCATTATTTTGATCTTGTAGATATTAAATGTCCTGGCATGTGAAATTTTTTCTGCCAAGGTATGATAGTTATGGAACAGAAAGGCAAATGACTTAAAATAAGAATGTGAAATTTTGAATTGAGAAATATCAATCTTTTGTATATCTAATCCATAAAGTTCTGAGATTTAGAGCCCACAACCTCTGAATTTTGAGTATTCTCTGTATGCAAGCCCCTTTATTACTTTCTCGAATTGCTATGTGGAAGACTGTGCCTTATCAATAGATGCATTTTGTGGCTTTAAGATATATTTATGATTTTCAAGAATAATTTGGCAGGATGATGGTCTGCTTCACACTACTTGTGGAACTCCAAACTATGTTGCTCCTGAGGTGTGGAACACTGATCTATGAATGTAAATTTCTTCAACGTATTTAAAACCATTGGTGCTTTGGCCTTGACTAATTTATGCTCTTCCTGTTTAGGTTCTTAATGATAGAGGCTATGACGGCTCAACTGCAGACCTGTGGTCTTGTGGAGTGATACTCTTTGTATTGCTTGCAGGGTACTTGCCTTTTGATGATTCTAATCTCATGAATCTGTATAAAAAAGTGAGCATTTCATGAATTCCTTCGCACAGTTATTTTATTTTCTCTACTGTTTGGCATTCACTCACTTTCCCTCTGTATAGATTTCCGCTGCTGAATTCACTTGCCCCCCTTGGCTTTCATTCAGTGCCATGAAATTGATAACTCGTATCTTGGATCCGAACCCAATGACTGTAAGAATTTGTCATTTCCTGATATTATATAGATGGTATTCTGATTCTAATACTGATTCCTGCCTGTTAAGTAGCAAAAGGAAAAGAGCCAAAAAGAATTCGAACATTTCATATCATGACTGTGTCATCTCTGGCTTTTAAAGTGAAAGTTAATATGTTAACATTTCTAAGTAGAAACCATTGGAGCCATTTCAATTTGATGCTTGGGTTAACTTCAGCCTCTTTCAGCACTAATGAAAGTGCAAAGAATTGCATGCAATACATTCTAACAGATTTTTATGTGACGATTAAGGTTGGAAACTGGGAAATATCTATACTTGTGTCAAAACCATATTTCATTGTAATGATAGTATTGCTTTTGGAGAAAAAAGAGCTGTAACCAATTTTTATATTTAGAAATGAAGAGAATTCATACGCATAAGAATTGCCAAAAGACACCAAAATACCCACTGAAAGCCCACCTACGTGAAAAAGTATAAGGGATGTGTGCAGTGGCACGAGGCCTTGCGTGGCTGTGCAAGCAGCAGCATGAGTCCCTGCCTTGCAATCAGTCAAGTGGAAAGTGAGAAAAGTAAAGGGGAGAAGAAGAAAGAAAAGAAAAGAAAGGGGCAAAGCAGAAGGAGAGAGAGAGAGAGAGAAGTAAAAGTAAAGAAATAGAGAGAATGGACATATATATTTTATGATTAAAATTCTAAAGATGAGAAGCTAATGTCAAAACATGGGGCATCTAGTATATGAAGAGCACAAGTTAATATATCCCTACCGGTATTTCTTCTTAAAAGATGCCCAAGTTCCATATAATAATTTCTGAAGACTATTTATTCATTCTTACTTAAGCATCAAGTAGGTGAGACCTAAAAGTGCTTCCGGTTGTAAGTCTTTTTAACAAATGAGGTGTATTTATATGTGTTTTCATAATGTACATGGTCATTTAATTCATTTAATAATTAAACTTTTGAGGTAGTCTATATGATGCTATCCATCTCAAGAAAAGACAACCACGACAAACTTTTCTTGGTTCATCATGTGACCATATGGTTTAATACTCTCCATTTTGGATATTTTTCATAGACCATTGTTTAACAACAAAAGTTACACTACATCAGGAGTAAAATGCTTGAAGAAAATCATCCACATGTCTAGAACTTCAACGGGAAGAGTTTGTGTGGTATTGATTGCTTAGGTGCTTACTTTATCTTGGAACATGGTGTCCTATTCTTTTATTTAGGAAATGAAATATTAAAGGCATTGTGTTCTGTGATTTTCACTATCTATCCTTTAATCTTCTTTTTCTCTTCCATCAGTAATATGGTTTTATTTCATTTTCTTTTTAGTGAATGCAAGAGTTGGAGATACAATCCACGAAATCCTCATATAGCTATTAAAATATATAGTTCTATCTGCTTCATCTTTTTTTGTTTTTTTTATCAACCCTAACTAAACATGTAGTGATTAGTTAGTGTCAATATGATGCTGTACAGAGGTCACACAATTCTGTGGTTTTGCTGCCAAGGCACTATCTAAAATTTTGTCAAGGCCAAAGCTCACTTCCAATTTCATTTGCACAAGCTGATGCTTTGAATACATTGAGAATATAAACTTTGTCATATTGTAACTTCTGGTCCTACTTTGGGCTGTAGATTCCACTCCTCTAAACATCACAATATTAGTTTGCAAATTTTATCCTTTTTTCTCCAACCATTGTTTTTCAATTAATCATTAACCTGTTACAATTACCCAACTTAGTTTGCTTCTATGATGTCTTCTATTACAGCGTATTACCATACCAGAAATTTTGGAAGATGAATGGTTTAAGAAAGAGTACAGGCCTCCCGTATTTGAAGAGAAAGAAGATACAAACTTGGATGATGTAGAAGCAGTTTTTAAGGATTCAGAAGTGAGTTGGATGGTTTTAGTAAAACTATAGAATGATAGACACTGATTGAGAAATTTCTGTAGTCACCAAGTATGTGTTGTTGCTAATTGTAACAGGAGCACCATGTGACAGAGAAGAAAGAAGAGCAGCCAGTAGCAATGAATGCATTTGAGCTGATTTCTTTGTCAAAAGGACTAAACCTCGAGAATTTGTTTGATGGAGAGCAGGTTTGAATGTTAAAAGAATTCGTTATATTAAAAGGAAACTGTACATAGCATTAGAAGAAATTGGGCTTTTTTGGAAATTCTGGCTTGAATGATTATATTAAAATGCATATGGTGCTGTAAATATACTCATTTTAAAACTGTTAACAGTGAAATTGTAGGATCCTTTCTGTAATCGATCAATTCTCCTTTTCCATTATCAGTTATTCTCAACTAGTTGGAAAGTGGTTTCGGCTCATTAAGGTCATGTGCATAGGCCATGCACTGACATTTTTCCTTACCAGTTACACCTTGTAATGCATTTCACAGTGGAAAATATGTAGATGTCATTTAACTTTTGAGATTTTAGTTTCGGAATTTCATGAACTTGTAGCATTGATTCTTTGGCAGCTGGGATTCAAGAGAGAAACAAGGTTCACATCTACGCGTCCTGCTAATGAGATAATTCATAAAATTGAGGAAGCAGCCAAACCTCTTGGTTTTGATGTTCACAAGAAAAATTACAAGGTGAGGAACTTTAAGACAAAAATTTACAATTGAGTTGATGAGCAAAGAAACAGAAGTTTGGACGAATTTTGTGAAACTTTACAAAATTGATTGTTTTTTTTCTTTCCATTTAACTCAGATGAGCCTTCAAAATATGAAAGCTGGGAGAAAGGGAAACCTTAACGTGGCCACAGAGGTTAGTGACAACTACCTTTTTTCCATTGTTGACTTGACCTCAGATAGGTTTTTGCAGTTATTTATGCTAATTACAATCAAACAGGTATTTCAAGTGGCACCTTCTCTTCATATGGTTGAGGTTCGAAAAGCAAAAGGAGACACTTTGGAGTTTCACAAGGTATTATTCATTTTCATCTCGAATATGGTTTGAAATTGAGGTATTAATCTCATTGTGTTCTTGGTCATTGATAACTCAAATCAATCAGCATTTTTTTCTTCTCTACAGTTCTATAAAAATCTTTCGACCTGCCTCGATGATGTTGTGTGGAAAACTGAGGAGGATATGCAAGAAATGAAGTAAAACTGGGGGGTCTTGTTTGAAGAGTGTGGATATGATCTTTTATTCATGGCATGCTGCCTTGTCAATTGTTCCATTCCAGCAGTAGTTTATATCTTTATTCTTTGTTTTCCCCATCATTTTCTTGGGACTCTTTGTTTCTTTCATATAATTTTTCCTTCTGTAGATTGCACAAATACGGATTTATCAATTGTTATCCTGTGTTATTATTGTTGGAAAGCATGGGTAATGATGATTCCCATAGAGGTGAAGCTGTTTTGTTTTTACAGTCTCACTGGTGAAAAATTCTCCTTAAAAACAATTGTAAATATGCTGAGATATTTTCATACTGGTCATGAAAATTATATTTCAAACCTTCTTTATTATGAAGATTGAAATTCTACCACACTTGGTAAGTATTCATTGTTATTGTCACCAGTAACAACAATATAACAACATTCTCAATTGTATGAATACTGAAATTGTGAAATAGAATGTTTTAACAGTTTTGACACTAAAACTTGCAACATTTGTTTGTACGCACATTATAACAAAAGCCATTTGCCATTGTTCATTGGGAAACTGGGAAAGTAGTTGTTCAATGCTGTCTTGGGAATCTAGAAATCTCGACACTCGGTTGAAAATATAGCCACTTTGGTAAAATTTTTATATCATATAACCTCTTTCACAATCTTTTAAAATTAACCATGATAGTTATTTATAAAATGTTATCGATAAATATGTTATAACAAGATGCGTGAATAATTTTATATTGAAAAGTTCATTAAAAAAATATATTATAATATATTGATCAAATTTTTTAAAAAATTATTAAAATTCTTGATAATTTATTAAAAAATTTAACAAAATATGAAAAATTCATCAAAAAATTCAGTAATTTCATCTTCTTCAATTTTAGTATCTATTTTTTCTCAGAATTTATTTAAACTTAGTTAATTCATAAAAAAATTTATCAAAACTCAATATCTACATATATTGTTAACATCATATTGCTTGAATAATGTAAAAATACACCCATAACATTATTTATCGTAATTAATAAAACTATAATATACTACTAATTATTTCTCTCATCTTTGATGTAAGTTTTTGCAACCAAATTGTTAAGAGGCTGTTTTTGCACTAAGAAGAACAAAATGAGATGATTTGCTCTCGTTTTTCTTTCTTTTTTCTTCTTTTTTCTATCTTTCTTCCTCGACAAAATGTGTAGAGTTGAACTTTACAAATTAAAAGCAAAACAAATTGTAAAAGAAGGGTGTTTTAGTCCAAATACTATCTTTTTGGCCAAAATGAAGTTTAATATTTATAATGAGCCAGAAATAAGTTTGAGCTTATAAATGGATTATTTAATAATAATAATAATAATAAAATCCCTTGACTTTTCCTATCAAAAAAAAAAATAATAATTTTGATTTAATCATGAGTTTAAAAAATGAATTGACCAATTTATCCTTTCATAATTAAAAAACATTAACTTGGAAACTCAAGTTTGTTAAAAACGAATATTAAGAGTTTGAACGAGATTAAAAATAATTAACAAAGCCTCTCCATTGATAAATTGAAGAATAATTTCAAAACAAATGAATAAATTTTGTCTTTATTCAAAAAAACAAAGATATTAGGGACTCCACAGTAATTATCCCTATAAACGTCAGAGAAACGCAAGGGTTTTGACTGTTTTTATTGTTATTTTTATTTTCCAGAAAGCATTCTGATTGGAGTTAAGGGATCGATCTCTGAATCTTTTGAGAGATTTCAGTGCGTTCATTATTTTTATTAATCGCTGAAAGAAGTCATACTGTTACTGCAATTTCCTCGTTGTAGTGGAAGAACATATCAGAACAGAGGAGCAGCGAGGTTTCTCCTGTTAATCCCGCTTTTCTCATTCAAATATTCCCAAGGTATGCGTTTTCTCCGATCAGTTAATTGAATTGTTTTCTGGGTTCTCTTTTCTAGGGATAGCTTATCTGAGCTGACTGAAGATTGTCAATGAAACAGTTGCATATCTTATATGTATTTATTTACATTTGCATTGCAATTTACTGCTATTCAATTGTTTTTTTCTTTTAATTCGTTCTGCCCATTATGTAATTTGCAAATTGAAGCTGTCACAATCTTGAAATCTCAAGGATAATTAGAGAGAGGGGAAGGATCTAAGGCTAACAGAATTTAGGGTATAGATGATTAGAGCAAACAACTCTTCAAAAGTTTAATTTCTTTTAAATTTGTCAAATGGATTGCAACCCGAATTTGAGCCACATATTGTAAAAGTTGAGTGCAGTTTCTGATTGCCATAGGTGGTTTATTTGGATTAAGAGCAACTGCCAAGCATTTGATGCGATTTGGTTAGTAGTATTAACCCATTTATGGTTTCAAGCGGAAATTGATGAGGACTTTGTTCTACTGGTGATGATCTCTACCCCTACTGTATTTATGCTTATTTTTAAACTTGCTAGTTCTTGTACATTGTACCATGAGCCGCTTCTTGTCTTTACAACTTTCTCTTCCATGCTTTGGTGCCATTTTTATACCTCCCATGTATTATTGTTGCATCTTCCTATATGCTAGAAGCTTATGCCATACCCTTCTCCATCTTTAGAATAGACAATAATAAGGAGAGCCAATTGGTTAACTGTGGAATTCTTACCAAAAATAAGTGTAGAGTGAGGAAGAAAAAAGGAACGAGAAAGAATAGATAGAAGAAAGGTAAAATTAGTATTTTCCTTATCAAAATACTCTCACAGTATCTGAAGACAATTTTCAGTACGCTCGCAATGCAATTACTGTTTTGCTAAGTAGCAAAAGTGGCAAAGAGGTTGTGTCATTACTTTTATTGAAATTCTTCTTAGCACAAAGCTTTCTCAATCAATGTGATTTCTTTAAATAAGAACTTGAAACTGAAACTTGAACTCATTTCCCTTGCTAGGTACTTCATGCTTGATAAAGCTGCAGTTCAAAGACTAGCTGATAATGGTAATGTTCTTCACCAAAATACGTGATCAGTACTTCAATCTTTATTTTTTATCAAGCATCACAAGAGTTATGAAATAATGCTCATGCATTATTTTTGTTCAGAATTACCTAATTGGAGCTTTTAAGCCACCATGTAACATTTCAATCTCATTTGCCGGCGGAAGAACTCGTAAGCAGGTAATAAAATATTGCTAATAAAATATTGTAGTTTCAGCCCATAAATAGGTGTCATGTTTCAGGTTTTCACCTATTGGGTGATACCATTGCTATCGCATAGAGGAATCATGTTGCAATTCACAGACCAATTGGGCTGTGAACTCTGTGTGAGAAAGGTTTAATTCCTATGTTTGTTTAAATGACTCCCCACCAACAATTTGAGAACATCAAACAGATTTATTGATTCAATTTGTGGGTGCGCTGGATACAAAATTGGAATAGATGAATTGTCCTACATCATCTATGCTGCTTCAAGTTTGGCTCTTTCAATTTGGAATCAGTATAATTGTATCTGATTGTTAGGAGCCAGAAGCAGAATATTACAGAATTTCATTGATAGAATTATTTTCTTAAGTTTTTATCTGCCTTCCCTAACCAGTCCTGGTTGTCTGTGATTTGTTTATTGTCAAGTTATCTCACTTAAGAAGTATCTCATGTTTTTCTGTCTTCTTTTTGATATGAGTGGTGAATTGAATGGTTTGCCCTTCTGCCTGTTTTGGTTTTATTTTTCCTTGCTGGGTATTTGAGTTATTGTCCTTCTTGCCACTTTTCTTGAAATATTAAGTTTGGATCGGCATTTTAATGAGTTTTACATGGAATATAACCTCAAGGTATTTCATCTAAAATCTTTGTATTATGTATGTTCTTATAGGTTCCAACAAAGAAGGAAAATGGCCAAACAATTATGGTTCCTCTCTTCCAAAGTCAAGAAAGTATCATTGGGGAGGTATTTACATTCCAATCATACGAAGAACTTGAAATTAGTGTTTCTAGGGAAAACAAAGAGAATGCTTTATCTTACTTCTACTATGTTGCTAGTTACATAAAAAAATGACATATTGACTCTTGCTTTTGACATTCTTAGGTTGCTATAGAACCTATACTGGGGAAGAAGGTCGAGCATAATGGTGTTAAAATTGAGCTCCTTGGGCAGATAGGTGGGTTTCATCACTTCTGCCTTTTTCTTTTTCTACTATCTGACAATTATAACAGTGTGTAGGTGATGAAATATTTAATTAGAGAATTAATTTTCAAGAATCAGTGTTAGTCTGCTGATTAATCAAGGTTCTTGCAAGTTATGTCTCGTCATTTGAGCATGGTCCACCTTTTCTATTCCCTTAATAAGCAACAGAATGAACCAAAAGAACGGTTTGCATACTTTTTTTAGATTATTTTGTATCTCTATTAAATAAATCATGTAGAACCATATGCTAGATGAAGGCTGTTTGAAGGTTCATTCATTTGATCATAGCTTAACATAAGAGCCTAATAAGTTTCCAATAATTGAGCATACAGATCAAGAAATTGAATTGAATTTCTGGTAACTTATCAATTTTTAGAACCATTGATTAAGAGAGAGAGAGAGAGAGAGAGAGAGATGCTTGCTGAAGATTGACTTTGTAGTACAAACGTTTGAGTCACATAATAGGAAAATTATCAAGAAATATGGAAAGACTGATGAGCACTGCAGTCTACGAGTAACCGATGAAAGGAAGAAGGAAAGATGCTTGATATAGTCAAAATGTTCCTAAGAGGGTCCTGCATTTGCTTTCTTGGAACAGTGATGAGTTTTATAAAGATGACAATAATACTAGTGTATTTATATTTGTCAGATGAGAATTTAACTACTGTTTCTGACTTCTATTGGAAGGAAGATTTTAGCTTGTAGACCTCTGATTCACTACTGTAACCATTTTCTCTCGATTTCTTCAATTTTATTTTGTTTCCTATCCAAAAAGAAAAAAAAAATTGCTATTATTCATTTTGCTTTTCTTCCTTTTCTTTAATTGATTCATAATTCTTAATCTGTTTCCATTGCTCTGGTTATTGGCCAGATCTGGTGTATGATCTCCACAATTGGTCTTTGAGAAACATTTTGCTGATTTTATGGTATCATTTCATTTAGAATATAATGTTTGTGTTTCCCTCTTCGCAGAGTTGTATTTTGACAGAGGCAACTTCTACGATTTTACATCGCTAGGTATGTTTACTGAAGCACACATATGTTTGAAAAACAGCAGCATCTAATTCATTTGCAAATTGCTTTATATGATACAAACCAGTTGATGTACAACTCTATTTTTTATTACTCTTGTGGTCAGTTTTTCTGTCTGTTATTGACATGATAATGAATCACTTTTGTACTACAAAACTGAATTTACCCTTCTGCAGGCTGGGGGTAGGGAAATTTTGTGTTTTTAAATGTTGTGTTTCTCATTGTCTACCGATTTTCAGTTCCTGTTTACAGAAGTTAACTCTCCTTTATTCTTTTGCAGTCCGCGAACTTGATGTTCCTGGTGAATTATATGAAAGGAAAACATATCCTTTTGAATTTTCAACTGTTGAGATGCCGTATGAGTCGTACAATGGAGTCAATGTAAGGCTTAGGTAGGCTATCAAATTTTGTCGTAAAGTAAATGTGTTTGAGTCTGTATCACATATGTTTGTGTTGGCATCACCTTTCTGGATTTGCTTCCAAATTTGCAGGTATATTCTAAAAGTGACGGTCAGTCGAAACTTCGTCAGCAACATTGTGGAGAACCAAGAATTTGTGGTAATCCCTTTTTGCATATCTGAGCCATGCTTGGAAGTTTCAGCTTATGAATGTTGAATTTTCATCATAAGTAGTCATTGCACTTTTGTCTTGCAAAAATTGATTGCTCGTCTCCTACTGCATTGTTCTTTCCTTAAAATGAATGACGGAGACTCTGAATAATGTTCAAGTATTTTACACGATTCTTTCTGCCAGTTTATGAAATGCCTCTGATGCCTTCTGTTCATATTCTTGCTTTCAAGAAAAGAAGATATTTCCATAAACATATGATATAAAAAACAAAGAAAATTACTAATCAAAGAACAGCCTCTCAACAAGAAAGGATAAAGAAAAGAGTTCCAAACCAAAGCCCATAAAATGTCCAAAGTTGAACTTTATCGCACAGAAGATTCACCTCCTACCTTTATCTCTGCTCCAATAAGATAACCTATACCATTGCCATCAAAAACAATTTCACAAAAGTGAATCATTCTTTCCCTCCGTCAGAAACATTTACGTTTTTTTTTTTGAGTAATGCAGTTTTCCAGGAAATACAAGTGATTTATTTATGATTACTTTTTTTCTTTTCCCCTCAAATGCATATATGGTCAACTGCTTTTTCGTGTTTGAAAACATGACATTTAGGTGAAACAATACCTACTACTCTTGCTGGAAGAAGTAAAACTTCAAAAACATAAATAGATAAAAAGAGCAAAATTATAAAATTATTGTAATAGATGTTATTGTAAAGTTATTCTATGTTATTTGCATTAAAGATTTTTAAAATCTTTAATTTATTGATTTGGATTTAATTTGATTAGTAACTGATGATTTGATTCCTTTTTTTTTTTTTTTAAATAAAGTAGGAAACAAATAAAATTTTATTGAAGAACAAAGAGAAAATGATTACAAAAGTGAACCAGAGGTTTTCACACTATAAACTTGCCTACTGTGAGGGAACCCAAAAACTACACAATTAATTCTTCATATCCTGTATACACCCTGTAAACCAGCAATAGAATAAGAAAGGAAAAACCCTGAAACAACAAATTTAACACCATGATTTGATTTACTAAGCTTTTTTGCAACTCATGCTACCTATACAGAGTTCATATACTAGAGAGGCACTGTAATCTTAACATTATGTTGTTGGCACTATCAACCATGAATATAGCTCATAATGTCAACGCCAAGGAAAATTGATATTAATGAAAAATATGGCATGCCTAGTATTGAATTCTAAGGGTCGAAATTCTCTTTCTCTGGCTTTTATTTGGTAGTGAACATTTTGTTGGCCTTGGGAAAAATATAAAAGAATATTGCGTTCATTTTTTTTTGAAAAATTCTTGAGAAAACATGGCCAAATAGCTGATATTTAATTGATAGCATTTGATTTACCTGATGCAAACATTGCAAATTTATCTTAATCACTTATTTGCCTGCATGAGCTGCTTCTTTGAGACAAGCCACCCACTTGATATTGCTACGTAAGCGGATGTCATATTGTTTATTCGTAAAATATCTTGAATTTTCATTTATTTTTTTCTTGGCAATTTTTTGCATCAGGTTCGCAACTACACTCCACCTCCACCAGTCAACAACAGCATTAAGGTTAGTAGTACTGCCATAATGATTTTTGCTCCATTGGACTTCTGCCTATGAAATTGATATGCAATTCCCAAAATTCCTTGATTTTACCAGTATAAATATCTGATACTAAGTCCATTGAAGTTAATGTGCATTTCATATCTTTTTCATTGGAACTCGCACATTATTGTGTGTCAAACATGTGTATTGTATTTGTAGTGCTTCTCGAATTCATTGTCTCTGTCTCCTTGATTGGCTCTACAAAACAAATATCACGGCCTTTAATTTGGTCATGTTTCCACCAGTTGTTATGGCTACATAAAAGCACTCTAACCATAATGTTTGGCTAAAAGATTACCCCAAGGCCAAATTGATGCCTGTGATGTTTGTGTTGTTAATTTAATTGGAAGTCATGGAGAAGACTGCATGTCTATATTTGATTGTTCTCTTTGGTATATTGATGATTTGATGCATATGCTCAATAATGAAAATGACAGCCTACAACTATTCATATTGATCTTTATATTGTAATTGATATTTAATGTAGATGGAAGTTGGGATTGAGGATTGTCTGCACATTGAGTTTGAATACAGTAAAAGCAAGTAAGTCCAGATGAACTCTCCTGCTGAAAAGTTAATATGATGTGAAATCATCACAGTACAGTTTACATTAAGTTCAATATGTAACTTGTTAATGCGGTGTAAAATACTTAGGTACCATCTGAATGATGTCATCATTGGCAAAATATACTTTCTTCTTGTGAGAATCAAGATTAAAAACATGGAGCTTGAAATCAGGCGGCGAGAGTCCACCGGTTCTGGCCCTAATACATATGTTGAAACAGAAACCCTTGCAAAATTTGAGTTGATGGATGGTACCCCTGTCAGAGGTACAAAGTCTCTCTAGTATGCTTGCTTTTCTATTACACATGATATGATATTATTTGTTTTTCAGAAATTAAAGGGGCATTCCTAAAGAAAACATTCTATGTGAATCTTTCTAATCAAAATCTTTTACAGTCATGTTTTTGAAAAAATGATAGTCATGGTTGAGCTTGTTGGTAGGGTCTGTGTTGATGCAGTTCACACTTTTACTTTGTAGAGCTTTCTATTTGTAACTGTTATTTGCAAGAGTCATGTGCTTCATGAACTGGTCTGTCTCAGCATTTATTGTAGATATTTATGTTAAAAATAGAAAAAAAAATACTGTTATAGATCAGATTGTACAAGTCCACTGGGTTCATTTAATTTTACCTATAGATGCGGGGCCATCTTAAGGGAATATTCTTGCTTATGCAACTGCTAATGCTCTTGCAGGAGAATCAATTCCTGTTAGGCTGTTCCTTAGTCCATATGAGCTGACACCAACATATCGCAACATCAACAACAAGTTCAGTGTGAAGTATTATTTGAATCTTGTTCTTGTAGATGAAGAGGATCGCCGATACTTCAAGCAACAAGAAATCACAATTTACAGGCTTCTGGAAGCTTCTTGAGCTTAGAGTAGTACAAGCATTGGCTTCATGTACCGGAACTTTTGGTTGGTTCTTGTTTTGATTTATGTGAAGATACCTCTTGACGAGATATTTCTTCAAGCTGCAGATACCTGAATGTTGGCTATGGCTGGCATTTTCTTGATGAAAAGAGAGACCTTGTCAGGTTATTTCAGCCTGACATTAGATTTGCAGCTCATCTGTTTTGTTTATTTCAGTCTGAATGTTGGCTCTCATGTACATCGCTCTTTCTCCACTTCCAACTGTTTAGGTAAAATTTGTTTGCTGACTACAAAAAATTTGGTGTCTGGTTTATTTTTTTGTATTATTAACAAGAAAATGATATGGTTAGAAATTCCAAGTTAATGTAGGACATGAATTCATCATATTCCTCTCTTGTGCTAATGAATGGTCACTTTCTCAATTGGTGTTAAATTTTCAGATTTGGCTCCACATTGTATGTATTATACATCCTTTTTTTTTTTTTTTTTTTTGCAACATAAAAGTTGAAACATCCTTTAAAAAAAAGTGAAAATTCTGATATAAAGTTAAATTCAAGTAATATAAAAATTGAAAGATCGAAAACTAAAACACTAGAAATATGAAATTTAAGATATTTAATTTTAAATTAAAAAAAAATCAACCCAATAAACAGTGTGGTCAATTCCCAAAAGTATCATGCTCTTCACAGATGATTAATACTTTAAGAAACATTACTCCCTTGTAAATAAAAGCAACATACAGGGGTCAGGAACTCTGCTGATAAAAGCTGTCATCAAACAGAGCCTAAATGCAGTTGCAACAATTAGCATCTCTTAGAAAGACCTGCTATTTTTTAACAGCCATCGGTTCCTGGTTCCTGATATTAAAACTATAATAAGAATTGGGCTACACCTCACAAATATTCTCTTAAAATCTTTTTTCCAGTAATTAATTTTAAAAACGGTATCATCCAAAGAACCTTAATGAACTCCTATTCCTTATTTATACAACGAGATATAGTGTTGCAAAGAAGTGAGATTACTCCAAACAAAACATTGCGCGCATAAACACAAAATCAAACAAGAGGTAATGTCAATTTGATTTTTAATCAAATTTCAAAGCCAATTAACCCAATTACAACAGCAATATAAACCATACATTATAGACTGATTATAAGTTTCAGAGAATAATAAAATTACTTGTCCCACTTACAAAAACTTAAAATAGTGTGAAAGGCATAATGAAACTGAATGCCCCTAAAAGCAATCCCTGAGCTCCAAATGTAATTTGTCTCACTTCTTTGATTTTGATTTAAATATATTTTCCTTGTAGTACTTGAGTTCTGTGATGCTTTCTCTGATATCATCGAGAGCTCTATGTTTATTTTCTTTTGAAGGAGCTTTCCTGTGATCTGTAAAAATGATTAACAACTTATTTTTAGCATGCGCATGAAGTATGAAAGGTAATTTAGAACTGAAACAATAGAAAGTGAGCAACTTTCTAAATGATCCCTCCTACATACATAGAAGATTTAGAGCATCTAGTTACATCTAGGAGAGTGGCTTAACAAACCTACGGAAATGTTTGGTACTGTCATGCTTCTGCCTCAATTTGAAAGCACAACAGTTAAAGTATTCGTAACACTAACTTTTAGTGGGGATTACTCAATTTTACACTTATATTTTGACATATATTGATTCAATTCCACAGTGTTTGTAGCTTAAAAGCACAGCTCCTCCATTATGCTTTCCAAGAACATACAACTTTCAGAATTCAGATTCTAATACAAGATATTTACCACGAGGAAACCAGCGAATACATAGAGCCTTGATACTGCTAACGTCAACAAGTACATGAGAGAAAAGACTAGCTAAATTAGGCATGTATTTCTGCAAAACTGAAACTGGTTAGGAGGATAAATGGTATATCTGAATTGATGGAAATCAATTACTACAAGATAACAAAGTCAAGGCTTATTCAAAATAGGAAAGTGAGCCAAAATTAGCAAGAAATTAATGCTGTGGATAACCCCTAGCACACCTTATTTAGCACATTTATTTACAAGTTTAAAATTACAAATTCTTGTAAATTAAAAAAAGGGAACAACATAAATACCAAACTACACTTGCTACAGTAACAACATGGCAGTATGGCACTGCCAGAAACAAAGAGCAATTTTTCCATTCCCCCTCTATATGGGCTTTTTCACGCTTTTTTTTCTTCCTTTTTCTTTTTGGGGTGTGCGTGTGTGTGTGTGTGTGTGTGTGTGTGTGTGTGTGTGAGAGAGAGAGAGAGAGAGAGAGAGAGGCCATGTCTTCTAACCCTAAATTATGTAAAGTTTGCATGCGCTGCATGTTGCATGAAGCCCCCCAAAAAATGAAAATCCAAATTACAATAATTTGTGAATTATATAGAAATTAGAATCAAAATCACTCTCTACCATTCATAAAAAGTCAGGGCTTTTTAAAATCCATGAAGAATTTGATTTCTGAGCAACTATATAGCTCATAAAAGTAAGATTACATTGATCATTCTTTGAAACAGAGTGGCTATTTAGCAGGATATAGAGGACAGCATTGTTGTCTCTTACCTTTAAGAATATAAAGTCCACATACACTGAATTCCCCGCTAGAAGAGGTTGGTATGTACCAACATTCCTCTTCACAAATTCTATAACCTGCACCGTTTAAGCACATGATCAAACGTATCTTAAAGGACAAAAAGAAAACAGAGCATTCAAGAAGGATTTACGATTTGAAATTTATAATGCCTTAATAAAAGTATATAAATTCAAAAACATACAGCTAGAGCACAGATAATCAAAATGACAGGAAGAAGGAAGCCGGTTATTAATTCTCTTGATAGGAAACAAAGAAAATATGCACCTCTTTAAACAATAGATGATTACATGACATGAATATATAATTAAAATAAGGTCATTGCAATCATCAAAACAAAGGACCTAACAAAATTAACCATATCTTATACATGTTAACCTAAAAGAAAAATAAATTAGATATTTAAAATGTTTAAAAAAACTGAAGGAACTTGCTTTCGGATATTCAAAAGAACCTTCTCTAATGATCTCAATTATTATCCATTGACTTACTAAACCTTATAAAGCACTAACTTTTCTGTAGCTCACTGAATTTTTGAAAGACATCTCTGGTCAAAACTCAAAAAATAATGTCCGATTAAAAACCTAATCAACTCAATTTTAGATGTCAGAAATCAAATTTTACAGGGGGCAGGGGGCTTAGTTTTCAAATGTCATAAATGATATCAAATTAACTTCACCCTAAGAAGTTGTGTTTTATTTCCTAAAATTTTAATATAAACAGCATTAGATCAGGTCATTTCTTCTTTAAATTGATCACCTTGTGTTGATAAGTGAAAAAAGGGGTTAAAAAAGATTATATGTTATAGTTTTCCAACTTAAAGTGTCTTTTACATTTAATGGTAAGACAACAAATAACTTCTAAATGAGATTCACACAACTTGGGAAAAAAAAAAATCAAAATGACATAGAATAGCAATGGAACTAAGGCTTACGGCTTACACTCCACAATGTTATCACAAACCTGCTTTTCAGCTTCTTTTTCGCTGAGGGTACTATGAAGCACCTTTTTTGTCAATCCTACAGTATTTTTGAAGCGTTTGTCAAACTCTCCAATGAGAAATGCTATAATAATGCAGCAATGTGAAGACATTAAGTGAAGATATCCCGTCAAAGCATTTATGTCAAGATGCTTACCACTAGTTTCGTGATGATTTTGACACCATTCACCCATCCTATCTAAACACTCTTTACTTTGATTAATAACCAAATCAGGACCCTAAAAGAATGAAGATATACATTAAAAGTTAGGAATATCAATTGAGACAATGCCTGTTAGTCAAATTTAGTCCATGCGACACTTTATATGCAAATAAAAGAGCATAAACGAAGCACTTACAACCATTTCTTTACATATTATGCTACGTGGAACTCAATTTTTCTTTATGAGATGTGGTCGATACAAACAGAATTCATAATGAGATTAAAGCAAGTGACGGGCTATAAAAGCCCAAAAGGAGAATTTCAAATTCCATAACAAGGAAATTTCCTCACAATTAAAGTGAACATCAAAGTGTTAATAATTCATAATGGCACACAATTAAAATGAACTTCAAAGTCTTAATAATCCATAATGGCACTTCATCATTATAATATAATAAATGCTATAATCTTCTAAGTTCTAACAATGTGTTCCACACACCGTAAGCATGTATTAATGTCCATATGAGGTGCAAATTAGTTCAACATGAGATGTTTGTGACGATCTCATAGGTATTTTCCTACATGGTAGAAGTATAATTATCTTCTTGGACTAGCCATTGGACTTCTTTCACCATAAGCCTTCAAATAGCACACAGTAATATGCATTACAAAGGTGCAATGTGCATAATATTGTTAAAAAAGGGCTAGATAGTAACCCCTTATTGCCGAATCGTCTATCATATTTAAGATAAATAAAAAGACTAAAAAGAGGAGCACAATGGAAATAAATGAAAATACAAAACTAGGTCAACAAATAGGCATGAAACCTGCTACCAACTAGGATAAATACCTCAACTGATTTTGTCAAATTTCCATCTGTAATTATACAAGCAATCTCCAGTATTCGATCAACTTCAATATTCAAACCTGCATAGCAACAGAAGAAATGACATAACATAGCCAATCTTTCTACATGTCCTAACATCTAGTCTCCATTGTCCACCTGGATCGTCTGATGATTCTAATAACAGGCAATACATAGATTTGCTAATGGAAGAATCTTATCAGTGAGACTGATGCTGTTGAGTGTGGACAGCAACACGAGAAGACCTTATGAGATAATATCAAATATAATCTATTTAGGGTATGTTTAGGA
>CP135565.1:2042363-2139264 GCA_032401905.1 Swietenia macrophylla
TGGAGCTTCACTTTGTCCTTGATTTTAGTAGCAAAGTAGTTGTAGGTATGTTTGAGAATGGGGGTTTGTGGTTTTTATCATGCTAGAATGAAATCATTTGCACTGAAGTATAGATGGCGGGCGAGCTGTCAAATGGCTGTTTGTCATGATTTCATAGTTATGTAGAAACACAACAATTATATACGCACCCTTAATCTTACATGAAGTGATATGATTGACAAAGTATTGGGTTTATTGTAATTCACATAGATGCCAGTCTGCATCTGTGATATCCCTTTAACTGTTACTGTTCATTCATAACTCTTCTTGATTTGCTTCCTTATCTAAGAGCTTTTGTGTGCATGATGAGGATTATTCAAGTTGTTTTTCAGTTCCTTTATTATTTCATCATTGCCTTTGTATAAACAATGTTACATGAATTTCATGATGCAGTTACATATGGTACAAACTTATCATATGTATTTCAGAAACCTTTTTGACTTTTCTGTTGCTTCATAGTTGTATCTTGACAATTTTTATCTTGTTTGTTTCTCATTTGTCAGCTTTGCCGATATCGTCTCTGTTTCCATTTGTCTACTTCATGGTATGTTATCTATCTGTTACTACTTCATTATATTGGTATCAGAATAAAAAACAACATTTGTTTTTTAGAATTATCCATATGTTGTATTTTCCATGCCCCAACTAACCTTGGAATACGGCTAAGATATGCTACATTACTGCTTTCAGTACTCACTTGGGGCTAAAAAGCTCTTAGAGGTTTAAGTTTTTCAATTTTCGTCCTCTGCAACTTGCTCTTATCTGTTAGCTTTGCTATTTGTATAAAAATAAAGAAATTTGCTCGGTCAGGTGTATTTACTTTTATTAATCCATTCTTCAGATTAGAGATTTCCATATTGCAGAGAGAGAGGAGGATATTGGTTTCTATGCTGGATTTGTCGGTAATGTGTAGCTTTGAATTGTGCTTTAGCTTGCTTTTGGTATGTTTCGGATTTAGAATGAAATATCAGAATCCTTACTGAATGTTTTATCTCTCTCTCTTCTTGTCTTTCTTTTTCATTTTTTTTCATAGGATCTTCTTTTATGGTTGGAAGAGCTTTGACATCTGTTTTCTGGGGTGTTGTTGCTGATCGTTATGGTCGAAAACCTATTATAATGATAGGGATATTTTCAGTGTTAGCAGTTTTAATTGTCTTACCATTTCAACTTACAATTGAAAAATTAGAGTCAGGTCGTTTCAATATCTATGGTTCTCAATAGTTGTGTGGTTAACATTTTGCGGTTTCAGGATTGTATTTAATGCTCTCTTTGGCCTCAGTACAAGCTTCTGGATGGCACTTTCAATGAGGTTTCTTCTTGGATGTTTCAATAGTCTACTTGGCACAATAAGAGTATGGTCTATATCTACCAGGGCGTATATGTGTATACATTTTCACTGCAGAATCAATTTAGAAAATCAGTTTGCTGATATTACTTCTTGGTCCATATATTTAACTAGTTGTTTTTATCAACCTCTAAAATCCATTTCGTTGGCTGTACTCTAGGCATATGCTTCTGAAGTATGTGGAAAAGAGTATCAGAGTTTGGCACTGTCAGTCGTAAGATAATTGCTTTAGCTATATATACCAGATTATAATACATAATTTGGAATATGCAAATTTGAACTTAAGCTATGTTTCAGGTTAGTACATCACGAGGTATAGGACTGATTATTGGCCCTGCTATTGGAGGTTTCTTGGCGCAGGTACAGATGATTTTTCATTTAGGTATTTCCTGATCACCAGGTGGTACTTCTCTTGTAGGATCATGGATTGATTGTGGAGTAAGGATTAGGCTATAAGTTTAGATAGAATGTTTTAATTGCAATGTAGTTTATTTTGTGTCTTCTGTTACCATAATGATAGTGAATTATTGTGTTGAGTTGTATTAATAATGAATTATTTATTTCATTCCTACTCTAATCATAATGTCACAAAATGATTGTGTTGAATAATATCTACGTTAATGAAAAAATTCTCAGAATGATCCTAAACTATTATACAAACAAGTTATTTAGGATGATTCATGATGTTTCAATGTTTATGCACTTAATTTAATAATCCTTTGGTGTAACTATAATAGAGCACAAATGTTAGCACGTCACATTGTTTTGCATATCTCCTTAAACGCAGTTCTCAAAATGAATGTCTTCATTAAAAGAGAAAGAATTCAGCTTGAACATGTATTGCTAATGCACATGATAAATATATTTTTCCGTCTACTATGATTGTCTTACCGAGCATGAAAATGCTGCCTTAAATATTTTCTGTTTCTTTGTATTATATATGATATGACATGTGTGTAAAAGAGTTTTTCTTATAGATATTCATTCTAAAGTTCCACATATTATCTAATCTTTCCAACATTTACTTCATTTTGTCCCATCACCACAACTAACTCTCTCATAATCTAATTATTATCATTATTATTATTATTATTATTTTTGTGAATGACTTTCAGAAAACTTTTTGAAGTCATTCTTTGTGTAAGGTCTCCTTGAATGTTTTGAGTTGATGGAATTTTACACGACCCGGTTGAAGTGATACATGATGGCCGACATATTAGAACATGACATTTTCTTGTGCCTGGGGCCGGACTTAACTGAAAACCTTAGATGTGAATTGGATATATCATCTTAACTTGTTTTCATCTGAAAGTGCCTCCCGCTATTGTTAGTTCATCATTTCCTCACTGCACTAACATTTACAAGGAAAATGGCTTTGGTTGTTGTTCTCAAATAGTCCACACAACGTTTGGTACATAATTTGTTTAACTCCTGGATGTTTAAGGTCTACTTGCTTTTCTATAATTTTCATTTGTGATAATTGTCAGACTTAGTTTCTCATGTTAATCTTTTTTCTAGCATTTTCTTTACTGATGTCTATTAAGTTTTGCTGATTTGTCTCTTATTGATGCATCCATGGCATTAGCCTGCAGAGCAGTATCCAACGGTATTTTCAGAGAGCTCTATTTTTGGGAGGTACTTTTATTGTCTATATCTAAATGGGAAGTTTGGCTCTTCTTCATGACTATTAAAATACTGAAAACCTGTCCATTATTTTAATTCCTTTGTGTTTTTGTCATAAATGGATATGAAAACCTATAATATTATAGGTCATATGTGATACAATAGCTTCATCAATAATCATATCAAAGCAGTTAGAACTTGTTCAATGCCATTCAAAATTAATGAACAATTAGCATTATAGTGAATGAGATAGTATCATTGGTTGATTATAGAATTTATTACTTGCTTGGCCGTGTATCATAGTTTTTGTTTACGTGAAAAAGAAAATCTAAAAGAAATGAAGAGAAACCAAACCTCCCAAATGAGTATGGAAACAAAATGTTGACTGCTTGAATCTTTCTGTTGAAGGTCATCCTTCTTTAATAAGTTGTGTTAAATTTATTGGCAGGATAAAGAAATGAATATGAGATGCACTCGTGATTATCATTGTTCCTTAAAATTTATTTTCTTTGACATACAACACTTAATTGTTGTTATTTCTTTATTTATTTATTTTTTGCAATCTTTTGTTGTTATATCAATATTGTGAAATATTGCAGGTTTCCCTACTTTTTGCCATGCCTAACCATATCAGTTTATGCTGTGGGGGTTCTCGTTGGTTGTTGGTGGCTTCCTGTAAGTTTCAAAGATTATTTTCTCTATCACTTTTTATAACTGCTGTTTATGCTGGCGCCTAACCATACCAATTTACGCTGTGGTGATTATTTTCTCATTGGTTATCTAACGCTCTTGGGTCTTTCAGAGAAACAAATTATTAAATCAAGTATAATAAGTTTCCTTCAATCAGCAAACAACTCATGAAATCATGCTAGACAGTGCTTAAGTACCTAACACAAGTTCACATTGGAAATTCATCCAAAATAATTTAATTCATTAAGAATTTCAATCTTCTTAAGTGAAACGTTGGTTTGACATTTGAGCCTGTTGAGTATCATCGGTCCTCAAAGCTTAAGCTGATAGGAAAGTGCCAAAAGATAAAATTTGAATGTTAACATGCCCCTCATGTGTGTCACTAAATTTAATAAACGGGCTTGCAAAGTGAATTTAAATACACACATATTATCTAACTTTGAGTTACGATTTAATTAATGAAATGAGAGCTCTTTTGGACTTTAGCAGAAGACCCATCAGTAATATATGCTCATTTTCCATGCTGAGAAACTACTAATCTTGAAAGCTTAAGCTACTAGTTCAATAACTGTGTTAAAACTGTCAAATTTGAACTTTAACCATCTTGTCAACAGTAGAATTAGTCTAGGATTTAGCCTCCTCATATTTGTAATTGTATTTGGGTTTTGGATAACTGTTCTACAAGGAGAAATAAATTATAATCATAAATAGTGGGAAGCTTGAGGCATTTGTTGGTGATAATTAATGGATAATTAGTTCTTTGTGAATTGAGTATTTGCAGGTGTCTTAAATCTGAGTTGTACCCCTTTTTTTTTTCATTTACTTATTTGTAATTATCAGAATTCTGTATTTGATGGCCAGTTCCTTTTGCTTCTGATTTATATTTTCATTTCTTCATCAGGGAAGTTGCTATAAGTTTTTGCTTAAAAGTTGCTTTAGATGCTTCACAGATGCATAAATTTGGTAGGAATTTCGCACTGATAATGCATTAAAGATTTTGATAAAACTGGGTTGGCTGTGAATGAGATATTGTAAATGCAAATAGATAAATAATTTGGTTGATTGTCTCTACAGACATCTACTGTTAAGTATGTTCTGCTTTGAGAACTTAGAAAGTGTTGATGTTATGGACAGCTTAAGAGCTTATCAATAACAAGAAAACTGGCCCTGCCAAAAATTAACTATTCTGGTTAAGATTGATGATCATAATACTTGATGAATGGCACATGTATAAGAAGCCATTTTGATGTTGTGGCTATTCATCTACTCTAAAATTCTGTGCTTGTGGCTGCAAAGGATGGAAAGAAAATCTCGAGAGGCATGGCTGAAGAGGCCCTGACTCTTAGTTGTTGATGTAAAGAGTTTTGACTTGTCAAGTTTTGGTCGTTGCTTGGGCGCATATCTTACTCCAGTCATTTCTGGATTATTGTTATTATTTTTTTTCAGAGAGTTTTCATTCCAATACAAATTTTTTCCACTTTGCAATATGGGTTGCTTTATCTTTGTTTCTATTTTCCATTTATTTTTCATCAAACAACTTGTTTTTCACTTAATGAATATAATTTTGACTTCAGTTGCCGAAAATAGTTATTCTTTTCCAAAGAAAATACTTTGGGTAGCTCTTATTTGTTTAATAACTTTTTTCCCCATATATCTTTCATTAAATAACTGTTTTTCCTTTGTTCTTTACCCAGTTATTTGTTTTGCGGCATCTTTTCTTAGGATAATCTTTACGTTGTCTTTACTCCTATCTTTAGGCATTTTGTTACAGCAGCATTATTAGTCTATAGCTTTTTCTTCCCCTGATACTGGGCAGAATCTCACAGAGCATCTATGATTATGCAATGCAGGAGACAATGCATGTGCATAATAGTAAGTTAGATGAAAGATGCGATCCATGTGACATGTTGGGAGCTTCTTCTGATGAATCTGGTGGTACGGAAGACACAATAGAAGCTGAAGAAAGAAAAACATCTCACAAGCCAAATCTCTTAAAGAATTGGCCCTTAATTTCTACTATCATTGTTTATTGTGTTTTTTCTCTTCAAGAGATCGCATACTCCGAAGTAAGTTTAATTTCCTTTTAATTATTTTTGCCAAATTTATTCATTTACATTTTGAAACTGATGGATGTGATGTTACTCTACATAAATTAGGAGATCATTGCATAATTTGCAAGGTTTAAGCATCGAAGCACTGGTTCAAATGTTCTTCCTGTCCATTTCTCACACTTGAAAGCATAACAAAGTTGATGGGCTGTTTCTTCATGATAGAGAACTTGAGTTATGATTCATCTCATATTTTAATTATGGCTTACCTTGTTGACCTAAGATAGGCAATCCTAGGTGTTATTGGGACAGCTAGGATTGCCTAGCAATTACTGTTGACTATTAGTTGTGTTTCCTTTTTGGTTCTTATTCTACTCCTCCATAATTTGTACTCTTCATTGGTAATATAAACAGAACAATGATTTTCTGATTTTCACCGTTCGTTCCCTCTCTGTTAAGATTTTTCATGCTTGATACACCCTTACCGACCTCGCTTATCACCATATCGTTTTATATTTTCAGTATCCAATATAGATATTGAAACATTTTGCTGAATATGATGGCGGTTCGTATTTTCAATACTAGCTGCATAATTTCTGAATTTTGCAGATATTCTCACTTTGGGCAGTTAGCAATAAGAAGTATGGAGGGTTGAGCTTTTCATCTCAAGATGTTGGTGAAGTTTTATCAATCTCAGGTGTGGAGTGAATGCCCATAATTTTATCATATTGCAGCTTTCTAAAGAAACTTTGATTGCTTAAACTTTTTTGCTTGGCTATACAATTTGTTTACCGCAACTCATCTAGAATTAGATACTCTATATATTTTTTTTCTTCTTGCTTTTTTTTTACTAGTGCTTTATTCCGTGGATAATCTCTTTGGCACCAGTGATGTGGACTCTTGATGGACCCCAACCTGTTTAGTGAAACAATAATTAGAATTAAGGACTGAGGAAATTTAAATTCAAGCACCAATGCTATTGATGACTGAATCATTGATTGGTATGATGATCACTATGGGGAAGGAAGACAAAGATGCAATACGTACATTTTGAAGCATGACCTATATCATTTAGAAAAGCTTTTAGAGTTGACATCATAAGGAAGATTTTCCATCTAAGAAACTGTAAGCATTGATCGTGGGGAAGAATTCCTTTACAAGTAACATCATAAGTAGTCATATGATTATTGCCCATATTTACCAACGCATTCATAGAAAAATAATAGAATATATGAATATTCCTTAAGCCCTAAGGCTTGCGGATCCTTATTACCATTATATATTCCACCATGAAAATCAAGTGTTTTGTTTTTAACTTTTATTGGAATTTTTGTTTAATTGTACTTGTGAATGGCCTACGTACACTATGTTTTTTTTTTCTTGAAATCATATGTATCAAGATGTTTTTGGTAGTTCTGTTTTGGTGCTGTCCAAATTGTACTTGTACATTTTCTAAGTTGAACCTGACTTTTGTGGACAGCTTGTTCACTCTTTTGTATCTCTCCCTTTATATTAGTATGGCTCTCATTGTCTCTCAAGAAGATAAGAATGATTATCTGCTCTTAACATAATCTCCTTTGTGAATGAAAATGAATCAAGTGTTGCCCCATTATTAGAGTTGCAAATAGGTGTAAAATAAATCCTTGTAAATACATCTTTTAATTTACTTGATGAAAGGTATCATGAAAATTTCTGTCTCTCTGTCTTCGTGTATTTCAACGACGTGTTTGTAGTTTGTGTGCTTGTACACGTTAATACTTGCATGCACAAAGCCTCCTGTTTGTATTTGTGAAGCCCAATGTTGACTTTTGTCTGAGATCTGCAGATAGCACAATTTTGCCTAATGTAGCCTGTGTATTTTAACATGCGATCTTCGTTCATTTTGTAAATACTTTGTAGACAAATCTATTTTGTTTTCTGTTTCATGTTGGAAAATTTTATTTTGCCACATAATTTGTTTTGTAATTTCAGGGCTTGGTCTTCTACTATTTCAACTGTTGCTGTATCCTCCAATTGAGAAACTTCTTGGGCCTCTTGTGATCACACGCCTTTCTGCAGTAAAGTTTAAGCTTCCTTACTCTTGTTTTTTTTGGAGTTTTCTTTTTCCTGTTTTTTGTGTTAGTGACATGATCAATAATATATATCCAATACTTTTATTTTTCAGGCAATATCCATACCATTATTATCTTGTTACCCCTACATGGCTATGCTCTCTGGGTTAACCCTGCATTTGGTGATAAATTGTGCATCCATATTGAGGAATACTCTATCTGTAAGTACAATTTAACCTGGAACCCTGATAATTTTTAAAAATATGTGATAGTTGCTCCTATATTTAGTGGATAAGAAATTATGTTATTGGTTCTCAAATATTGCCTATCAAATAGTTGGGATACTTGAGGGCCTGTGTGGACTCATTAATGGAGAATATGGGTACTTTGGCAAGGGAAAGAAAACCAAGACCCTCTGGATGTGTGCTGTGCTAGCACTCTTGTGGATTATTTGGCAAGAAAGGAAAATCCACATATTTCTTTGGGGTGTTTTTGCTTTCTTTGTGGACAGCTGGTGTACTATTGTGTGTGCTTTTGATCCAATATCCATATTTCTGTTTCCTACAACAGAAAAAAAGAAGAAAAGGTTTCCTTGTGGTTTGGGATCCTGACTCTGTAAATTTTATGTAAATTTTGTATCATGTTAAAATCAACAGAATAAAAATGAAAACTTTGAACCTTATGGTTCTCACTGATATTGATGCTAGAAAAAATTTCAATTGTAGTTGACTTAGTAAGCTTAATTGATAAATACATATTATATTTTTTGGCATAAGCTAGTTTGCTTTTTTGAGTAGATTTAACTCTGACTGATGTCTTGACTCAGTGAGTTTTCAATACTCGTATGATTTGTTTGAAATCTTGGTACCGCATTACAATTCGTAGTTTCTGGAGTTTACATGTTAACTTTATTTATATCTTGTAGGTGTCTCTTGTAACAGGCTTATTCATATTGCAGAACAATGCTGTGGTATGATTTTATTCATTTTGTGGAAGTGTTTGTTCTAATTTCTTTTGCAGATATAGGTTCTTCTCATGGATTGGCATAATTTCTGATTGTAATAAATTTATTCTAACTTTGTTTCTAGTTTAGCCCCAAAGTCAAAGAGGGGCAGCTAATGGCATTTCCATGACTGCTATGTCTGTTTTCAAGGCATTTGGTCCAGCAGGAGGAGGTGCTCTGTAAGTAGCCCTGTGACTTATTTGGTTGTATGTTTCTGATGTATTCAATATTTGCATTTGTGAATGTAATCTGTTTAAGCAACAAGATGGATGTCCCGAACTGATAAGTCATACCTTTAAATTTTTCATAGCATCTGCAGTCATCTTGCAGATACTTTGGTGATGTTGTGTTAAATATTTCTGTTAAATAAGATGGAAAAGTATAACGATTAACACTACAATGTGAAATTTTCAGAAATACATTAATTATGTAGATACAAATAATGGTCCAAAAACACTATTCATACAAGTGTCTAATCACTAGAAATAAAAGATGTGGACCTAATTATGTGGAAAACATGTTTTACTCTCTTGATTACTAATATTCTCTTTGCTTGTTTATGTGGTGGGCTGTAGTTACCAATAATTTATCTTTGAAGTTAATGAAATATCCATATTTATCCTGTTAAGGACCTCTGTACTCATCAAATGAAAATTGTTATATATCTTTTTGAAATTAACTAGGTGGAGATGCTTAGTCACTATGATGTTTATTGATTGTACCATGCTATGGAACTCTTAGTCAAACTTCCATCAAAACACGGCTTCTTACTCCAAAAATCTATTGTGTTGAGATTTCAAATAATGTTCACTTCCAATGATATAGATAATTCTTTATTAATTTAGAGTGAACTATATACTTATTCAATAAATTAAAGCCTATTTAAAAATGTCTATCAGCATGCTACTATTAAGATAACATATTTCTATTTTAAAATGTCAGTAGTCGGTTCCCCTTTCCATATATTTGTTGTTTCTGCCTATCTGTTTTGCATTGGAGAATGGGGGCCAGGTTTTTCTTTATCTAAATCATTCCCTTAATTAGCTTATGATAAGCTTTCTAGTTTTGAGTAAAATATAACTGAAATTCTCCATTCATGGCACAATCTCTTAGCAGACTATTGAGCAAGTGTTAACAACATAAGACCATGAATTTAGAACACTCATAAAATTAGAAAATTAATGAGTAACTGTATCTCAACTAAGGGAAAAGAGACCAAAAGTTTTTTTTTTCTGGCAGCACTCATAGTTTCAAAATAATGTTGCAACTTTTCTTAGAGATCTCCTAAACAAGAAGCCTTCAGAAAAGGATGTCTTTTCTTTGGGCGAGCATTGACATCAGAGTTTTTTTTTTTTTTTTTCTTTTTTCTGGTTTCAAATTCTTCTGTTTGGCTTGCAAATTACTTGTGCTGGGCTTATGGTATTCTCATTGGGCACACTGGATTATGCTCCTCATAACTTTTTTGTTTGGACCTGCTCCTGCCCAGTTGATTTGGCATAAAGACAGCTATTTGAAGTAAATGTCATTTATTCAGCCCCTTTCATCTTGTCTTTTGAGAGATTTTGGTTCAAATTCTAAAATTTGACAACTTATACGGGAAGATAATCATCATTAATTGCCTCCAGTAAACGCTTAATCAGTGCTCTCATCTTGTCCGGTTAAAATTTTACAATTTGGAGAACTTGTACAGGAAAATACCTTTTTCATATCTCCTTTTCCACATTCTGCCTTGATTCTGTAGTCTTCATATTCCCTGATGATTTCATTGCCTTGTCCATCGATGATGAATTACTGAGCGCAATTTTGATGGTTTCTAAGCATTTAGGAGTGCATGAGTGAGGACTCGAGACTGAGGCTACTATATTGCAATGAAGATATCTTAAGGAAAAATTATACTACAATTATAGACACCCTCACTGCATTCACATTTTGTTTCATTTATACAACAAAAATCTAGTTCTACTCATCGCAACCATAAGGAATGGAGGAACATGAATGCTTGTATTGTGAATGAATAAGTGTTACCGAGTTCATTTGTTTAAACAAATGAATAAGTGTTATTGAGTTTATTTGTTAAACAACTGATGCATTATCTATATTTTCATAAATTGTAGCTTTTCTTGGGCGCAAAAGCGACAAGTTGCTGCCTTTCTTCCAGGTTTGGGTTTAACTTCATTACAACCTTTTATTTTCAAACATATCCTTTTCTCTCATATTTATTGAGTACCTTGAAGAAATTTCATGGTTTAGCTATTTTGCAACCTTGGGATCTCTGGCCAACTTGTGTCGATGGAATTTTACATTTTTTGGGGAATCTTGCCCACTAGTCACTTGTCATCGTTGCTATTTCACATCCCTCTGTTTGTGATCTACTTGGTCTTCAAATTTGCTAGCGTTCCTCTACCCCCTCGCCAAGAGGGGAAAAAGAGAAGTACTTGGCCTTTCTTGGTGTTCGTATCACATGATATACGAATGCTAAGAAGGTGATTTTGTTTTAGGAAACTGCAGCTTAGAGGTAGGTGTTAGCTAAAGTCATTGCTACTTTAGATGGTGTGGTTTTGTTGTTGGCTGGTGATACACTGGTTTCTTTATTGAACCTTTTTTTCCAGAAGTAGAAAAAATAAAATTGAAATTAGCAAAGTGAAGCAAGAGCCTCCAATAAAGAACCCAGAATTTATCATTAATCATGGACGTGTGAAAAGTGTCATTTTCAAGGAAAGAGTACCAAAGATAAATAAAATGGAGGTTGATTATTTTTCATTTTCAATCAGATCACTCAGTCCATCAGTAAAGGTTCCCTAAAGGATTGACATGCATAGTTTTTAAGGGAAAAAAATGCAAATTATAAATTTGACTTTGCATATCAGACTTGCAATCTAGGTCCTCTTTGATTCCTCTTCAGTTAATACTTTCATACTCTGGATATATTGTTTTATTTCAGGGGAACAGGTTGTAAGTGAATGATGTTTTCTTATTATTGACTCAAAGTTCTGTTTGCCCTATTTTCTCTTCCTTTATATTTTGTTTGATGATGCTGTCTTGGACATAAAAAAGATCTTACTTTTGATAAAATCAAAAATAAATTCAATGAATTTGTGATGAACATTGATAATTAGCAGGTCTGCCTGAATCTATCATGTTAAAGTAGTAGAGGGACAAAGTATGTTAAATTCTAAAGCTTTTTTTCAATCTTCTATCCCCACCATACATTTTTCCTGGAATCATGTTGGATCTGTTTATTTGATGGTTTCAGCAACCATACAAATGTAGACTTGAAATAGGCTCTATAATATCCTTGTTTAGGACCCTGTATCCGGGATAGAAAAACATGATACAAATTACATATTTTTGCTCGTTCTACTACGTCTCTCAACCAATTTGCTGTTTGCTTGTGAGAAAACATTAGCAAATTGCCTCGTATTTTCCTTGATAACTTTATTTGGTCGTTGCAACACAGGTGATCAGATGGTTTTCTTCATATTAAACGTGGTCCAGTTTGTTGGTTTGCTGCTGACATTTAAGCCATTTTTGGCACTGCCCGAAGAGTAAACTGCAGCTAGCTTGCTGGAGGAAGATGAAGTTGGTTGTGGGATAAAGACTATGCTTGTGCATGACACCATATGATAAATAAATGGCTTCTTGTAGGGTAAGAAGTTTCTGCATACTAATTCTACTAAGAATTGCTGGATAATCAGGTGAATTAGTATAAATTCATGCTAGAAAAAGGTCTAAATTATATTTTATAATTCATTAATGTTATAAACAAATTGGTTTTTTGAGTTTGCAAACTGGCCCAATTTTAGGACCTATTTATAATTATAGCCCAAATAATATTTCTTATCTTCTTAGCTAAAAATGCATCTCTTGGATGAAACTATCCCTGGCCTTTTTGTTTTACTCTCAACTACAAATTCATACAATCTCATATGAATCCTTAACAAACCAGACCCTAGTTGTTGAACTAGAATCTCAAACTGTCTTTGAGTTGTTGCTAAGTTCAAATTTCAAACTTTATTTTAGAGTTGATATTGAATTAGAACTGAGTATAATAATAGCTGAGTTTTCAAATTTGAAAATTTATATTTTTTTTGGTTGTGAACTATTTATTTGGGTTTAATTTATGAATTAAGTCAAAGAAGAATATAAACAATGCATGCATTGTTGAGTTTAAGCAGACAGAGTGTAGTAAAAATGAAGAATTCACCTCTATGATAAATTCATTCAAAAATATTAGTGATAAAATAATCACTCTTGATGATTTTTATCGAGGGTTCTTGATGAAATTTTTGATTCACTGAAGGAACAATGGAATTTCTTAAAACAATAGGAATATTTTGTTCAAAATATCAACTTTTGATCAAAAGTAGAGAAAATTTTAGAACAGGCTACAATTATAAACAGCTCAAAAGTTGGGCGATATAAGAAAACTACCGAACAACTTGAAGTTATGCCAAAAGCCCAGAGGGACGTAAGTGTCAATTTCATTGGAAACATTCAGTCAAGTTCATGCTTCGATTAGTTGAGTATGCACAACTCACAAAATGAAAATGCAACTATTAATTCCTTGCTTTTTCTTTTTTCAACCATAATTTAATATAAAATTTCTTAAAATTATCCTAATTACTAGGATTATTTTTTTTTAAAAAAAAAAATCTTTGACTCTGACTATAATTTCTTCTATTTTTATCACATCTCTTTTAAATAATAAATCGAGTTAGATTCAAATATATAATTTATTTTTTTTTTATCAATTCTTGTTAAAAAATTTAAAAAAAAATTAAAAGTAGGTCTTATTTTAAAGACAACGATGGGTTGAATATTATCATTTTTATTTTTTGCTTATTTTTGTATACGAATTAAATATAATTTAATTTTTTAATTTATTTTTATAAACGATTGACGGAAAAAGATTTTGTTTTTTAATTTAAATTGGTCAGACCTCGGGAACTCTTGTTGGTGTGACATTTTTGAATGAAAATATTTTTTAATTTAAAAATATATTATAAATTAAAATTATTTTAACCTATAACAAATAATAGACCCCCATTACACAAATGAAATTTCGTATTGGCTTTGGTCCACTGAGGCTCAAGGAATATCGTTTCTCAACTTGAACGGGCCGGACTCGGACTGACCCGAAAAATTGCCATTCCTAGTCTTATCTACGTTTTAAGGAGTATATAAACATATTTAAATAATCCAAAATTCTGTGTGCCCTGTATTGGCTGGCGAGTATATATTATTATTTTAAAAATTTTATTACGTAAATGTAAAATCTTTGTGGGTGCCTTTTAGTCATTGGCCAACCAAAAAGACAAAACAAAAAAAGTGATGCTGAGCTGGCGTTTTGTACTTCAAGCTTATCCTCAATCATTCCGATTCTCGCGTGATCTCCAACGAGGCAACCGCTCTGTGGGCCCCAGTAATGTCATTCACGTGCGTCTTATTTGCCACGTACGCATGTCTCCCGGCCGCCCCCACGCCATCATTGAAATTTAAAGATTAGCATCTAGACTCCTAATTTTTTAATTTGTACTACATGGACACTTATTCTTTTAAAATAATCAATTTAGCCCACTAACATATTCTGTACTATTTTAGTTATTTACGTAACGTTAACATTCTGGACCTATATCATAAAAATGCCCTTATTTCAGATATATTTATAAAATAGAGACCTATACGGTAAGACCTCTGGAAAATGAAAACACGTAAATTGGGACCCACGTTCGCTTGTTTCCTAATTCGGCTTGTTATACCACTTGACGCTTGTCACGTTGCAACGAGCTCGCGATATAAAAAATGGATCGTTCCGTATCTCTGCAATTTATCCAGGGGCAAACAAATCGGACATACGATATTTGTTAAGAACATCCGGCTGCCGAGCCTTTGCAAGTCAGCAGGGTCAATCCGCGTGAATAAAGTCAAAACCCAGTTTCGATTCTGAAACCAGGTTCACTCTCTAAAATAATACGACTACCGGCATTGCGTTTGGACATTTTGTTTTGTGAAAAGGGATCTTTGAAAAAGGCTGGGGTTTTGTTTGTGAAGGAGATGGGAAATGCTAACGGGAGAGAGGAAGGAGCGAATGATGAGATTCAGGCGGGAAGATCTAACGGTGATAATTTAATGAGCAATAGTCCCCCTGTGAGTCCTCAACGTTCTGTATCTCCTCTCTTGTTCCCTCCTCAGGTTAGCTCTTTTTGATTGATATATTATTGGTTTTGCAGCAGCTGTTTTTGTGGTATTTCATCTTTCTTTGGTAGAATTGTTGTGGCTGTAGCTACGTTTCTGTGCGTTCTTTGAAACGATTTAAATGTCGAGAAAGAATGTGATGTGATGAGTTTGATTGTGTGTTGTAATTCATGAAGCTGTGAACAATTGGTGATGTTGAACAGGGATGCAGAGGGAATGGAAAAGAAATAGGAAAATTAGATTAAATTTGTATCGTCTTGATCGCTTGCTCTGTTAAATTTCATTCGTTGAATATTTGGGAGGAATGTTTAGAATGTTTCAGAAGGAAGAATATGTATACTTGTTGAAAGGCTGGCAGCAGTAATCTTGACATTCGGTTACTTGAAGCTTGGTGCTGGAAGAGAAATTTTGTTTTGTCCTTTAGCGTTCTTTTCGCGGCCATCCTCCTCTAGCCAAGCTACTACAAATGTGACAGCAAAGAGTCAATAAGACTTATAAAGAAAAATATTAAAAGAAGTAGAAGATGAAGAAGAAAATATAATTAAAAGGAAGCGAGGCCAATTCGATAAACTTCACTCTATATAAACATAAGTTCTATTAATGACAGTAGAAAAGGGCGTAGGGTATATTTATGTACTTATAGCTGTACAAAAGCGTATAATTTTTTTTTTTTCTTGTTCCTTCTCTTATAATGATTGTTCCATGAAATGATTTTTCTTCCTCTATGTCTCCCCTTTTTACTTTTAAGTTTTTATCATTTACCATTAAGTGTATATGGATCTTATGTAAAAGCAATATGAATATTGCAATAAGTAGGCCTAAGTATGCTTTGGATATTTGTCTTATATGAAATAATTTTAGGATGCCTGATGTTGAATATTGAGAAATGTCTTGCCAAAAGATATTGGGAATGGGGTAGTTGTTACATCTGCATCAGTCTATGGTCAGTAGTGAAGTATGGAGACTTGCCCTTGGTTGCAAGAGACAAGAGATGAAGTTTCCATTGGTTTCTTAATTACATAATATGCCAAAATTCAACAGATGCTTGTTTATCGTTGTTGATTACATAATGCAAAAACTCATACCTTTGGCTTGAGTTTCTCAATAACTTTTGCTCCAAAAATTAAGCTTCCTCCACCCAATGCTAGATATGACATGTAAGGTGTGTGGCACCTTGAACCTCCAAGAACACAGGAGGAACTTAAGAAAAGAACAGCCTGAACAGCACCAAGAGAAGAGTTGAGTATTCTCAAGACAAGCCCTCTTTTCTCTCTTTTTATGATGCTTTGCGGCTAAGGTTGTGTAACCTTTATGCTTTTAAACAGTGAATATCTTTTTTTTTATGATATAAACAGTTAATATCTTCTTTTTCTTTTTCTTGTTCTCATAGTAGCATATATAGTCAATTCTAAATAAAAGAAATGATAAACTATCACAATATGCATGGATGAAAACTAGATCTTCTTAATCTCAGGTATAAATTCAAGTGAAATCCATTAGGTAAGAATAATGTTTAACACAAAGCCCCTTCCACAATAAAATAAAAGAAGAAAACAGAGGAAAAAAAGATTTTAAAAAGCTTGAAATCTGATTGGCATCTGATTTCCATGTGACACTGGAGGCTCCATGGTTAAACTTACCTGTTCTCATTTTAGTATTTTATATTATGTGATGATCAAGTTTCTTTTGTCCCAAGCAAATGTATATATACAATAAGTGTTTCTTGTTTATAATAGTATTATTTTAGATGCTTTTAGTCTAACTTATAACTTTATGGATTATGGTTCCACTAAGAGCATGTCTCATTGTTCCTTGGCTATTGATTAGTATCATACAATAGGTTTTGCAGGTGTGAATTTTATTTAGCCTGTGTCTTGAGAGTAGCTCTCCAAAAGAGCGACTTAAATTGTTCTCTCTGGAGAAATTTCTCAAACTTTTGGGAAATGCCTCTGTATCAATATTCAATTAGAGGGCATACCAAATTGCAGCTACTTAAAGACTATCCCTACGCTAGTTGATGGATGTACATATCATCAAATCATATATGAGTCAAAAATGTCTAAGTGCGCCTTAATACGTGGTATGTTCATAACTTCAATTTCAATCAAATTTTTGTAGTTGAATCAGATTTTGTTCATGGTAGTGGTGGACTTAAAAGTTTGATTTGTTCTGGGATGAAAATTAGTCTGATTTGATTCTAGTCATTTATTTTAAAATTGATACTGCTTTCAGTTAACAATAACTATATTTCTGTAGGGTCTTGGATAAGGTAACTAGTCTCTATAATGTGTATATTTTTATTTGTGACTGCAAGTTTGGCGGCTGGATGGGCTTGAAAGCCAACAAGGACAACCTGAACTGTAGAAGAGATTTCATATTTTCAAAACAATTATTGAAGTTATTTGGTCTAAGAAGCCCCTTTTTGTGCTTTTTATTTCTTCAGCAATAATATAAGCAACCTTCATCCTTATGTTTACCAGCAAATGTACTGCATGACGTGTTAACAGATAACCTTATGATACCCATCCGATTGGTGTGGTTTGTGGCCTTGGAAAAATTCACCCAACCCTAGGTCTGATATTTTCAACCAAAAGTTTCCAATTTAGTGGTTTGGCTAGAGTTTGGAAATTTCAGCCACTGATGTTTCAGCTCTACGTGGATGGAGTGCTTGGCTGTAGTTAATTGCATAACACCATTTGTATGTGCTAAATAACATGTGCTATATATATATATATATATATATATATATAGTGAAAGCTCCGCTTAGCTCTAGTAATAAGGGAGCAGAGCAGGATTAAGGTAAATTTTAGGTCCAAATCTCACTGGGAAGAAATAAAAAGGGAAAAACCAGTTCTTTAATTCTGAATGATGACAACAGTTCCTATTGCTGAGAAATTATCAACTGATACAATGGCCATTTTTCACCATTGCAGGCACCTGTTTCTCCCTTGCCAAGGGCTGATAACCCTCCCTTACACAATTTAACGAGGAAAAATGAATTTCATGCAGCTGCTAGGATACCACTGGAGAAAGGAATTCCCACAGTTATTACATGGAATTATGGTGGCAATGAAGTGGCTGTGGAAGGATCTTGGGACAATTGGACATCAAGGTAAGCTCTAGGCATTTTTTTTCTTGCAGGGAGGAAGGCTTTAGTCCTCTTCATTGTAAGTGTGGATACTTACTTTTAGACATGATAAAAGCTATGGATTATAATTATGTACATATTTATTAGATAATAATATACTATCTGGAGGAACCCAGATGTGGAGAAAATACAACAGTCTCTTTTGTTCACAGGAAGGTGCTTCAGAGATCTGGTAAGGATCACTCAATTCTTTTAGTCCTTCCGTCTGGTGTATACCATTACAAGTTTATTGTGGATGGTGAGTGGAGATATATTCCAGATCTGCCTTTTGTAGCTGATGAAGTGGTTGGTGTCTGTAATCTTCTTGATGCGGGTGTAAGTATCTTTCTATGCTCATGGGCTTGCATCTGATATCCTGAATTATCATTTTTCTCTGTTCTGTGCAAAGTTTGTAAGTCCATAATCACGTAATAGAGGGAGTGAGGATGGAAGTGCATAGTTGCATGTATGATAAAAAATAAGTGCACAGAATGCTGGTAAAAATAGCTCGAGAGAGAGAGAGAGGGAAAGCATAAAAAAGTGCACAGTTGCATGTACGACAAACAATTAGTGCATGCCATTGCTTGTAAGAAGAGAGCTCAACAGACAGAGAGAGAGAGAGAGAGAGAGAGAGAGAGAGAGAGCATAAAAGTGCACAGTTTTTTTTTAAGTCCAAGCATAAAGTTGTGCAATTTCGTACTCTGTTTTTCTATGCCAATACTCGTGTAAGTGGAATAGTGTGGATAGCTAGAGAGAAAGCGTAAAAGTGCACACTTGCATGTGTGGTTGAAAAATAAGTGCTCATAATTGCTGGTAGTAGCAGCTAAAGCATCTAAAAGTATGAAGTTTGTTATTCTTGTCTTTTTGTCTAAAATTCTCAGAGTGCTCAGACCGCAGTTTGGTGCTCAGTCTTTTTAAAGCAATAATCAAAGCCAGTGCGCGTATCAACATGCACAATGATTTTTGTTGTACATAAATTAAATTATTAGACCTGAGAGAGAGAATTTCATATTTACCATGCAATATGTTTTTTAGAATAAGTTAGAGGATCTCTAACTTATTGATTTCATCTAGGTGTCGTTTGATTTACGTAAGAAAGTTTATGGTGAAAAATAAGTTAGTAAGAAACAACTTACACTATAAATGTATGTTTTACCTTGTCTCTGGGTGTTTGTTGTAGCATTTAAAATGTTCTAAGAGAGAAGTTTGCCCATGTAAAAGAAAAATCTAAAACAGGAATATCTGATATAATTTATCTTGAATTTTCAAACAATGAACTTTTCTCCAATTTCTGGCTTACATGTGATCATGAAAAAATGAATTTCTACTCTGCTGCAGTTGGACTCCGCATCAGTCAATAGTCCTCTTGCCGATTTAAGAATTTTATGGGACAGTATTGGACTCAGCTAATTTGTCAATAGTCCAAAGTTAATGCTGTTAGATTTAGATAAGGACCTAACAATTGTAATATGTAAAATGTATGTTTAATGGAAATATTTGCCTAGATGTACAATTGAGAGACAGGAAGGGAACTACCTAAGTACACACAATTCATGTGTAATTAGAACATAACAGGGAACACCTGTAAAAGATGAAAGTTACATATAAGCATGATCATCAGCATGCACATTGATTTGTGCCATTCATCAGTTATTCTATGTAAGCATAAGAGGACGCCGTTTAACAAAAAATGATGCAATATGTTTGTTAAATTAAGTTACAGGAACAATATCTAATTTATTGCATATGTTTTGTCTGTTTTTCCATTAAGTTACAGGAACACCATTTGTCTGTTTCTAGATTTTACAGGTGAAAGATTGTAAACTACTTCCTCTAAAAATGTATTTTTTACTTTATTTTCAGTTGTTTGGTTGTAAAATCTAAAATTTTCTAAGAAAGAAGAAATCCGTGTCCATGTAAAAGAAAATTATAAAGCTGGAATGTCTGATATAATTCTTTTTGAAATTTTCTGTTGAAATGGTGGAGCTTCTGTCTCCACTGCAGTATTGGGGTGGGCATGTCCTGTCAATGGTTTTCTTGCAGAATTGAGTGTTTTGTGGAAGAAAGTTGTTTGGATAGTCTTGTTAATTAGGACGCTGAAAGTTTCCATAGCATGGAATGCGGAAGAGTGAACTATAAGGTCCACCTATAAGTAAAAAGCAACTTGTGCCAATAAGGCACAAAATCATTTTTCACCAGAAAACCTTTATTGGATGTAAAATGAGCTACACTTCGCTGCCATTTTACCCTCAAGCAAACCCAACAAAAGTAGTAACTTTCACAGAATGCATCTTTATCTCCCCATTTTACATGAAATAGACAGGCACTTAATTTAGTGACTGTAATTAGCTTGACAGGATGAGAGCCATTGGCACAATATTATTTTTTACTGGCTGCTCTTGGACTGTTCTCTTGTGTTTTGCCTGGGCAAATACTATCATTATGGGCAATGATGTGCTTGCTCACAATCTAATTCATGTTCCTTCTGGTTTTTCTACATGTCCTAGTTCTGCCTTGTGCTTGAACCATATGACTTCTGGTCAGTACTGTTGATGTTCTCCCATGATCTGTGGTATCTTAGCTGATTGTGTATTATTTCATCCTTTCTCATTTTCTTTCAATTTGTTTTTCCCTTTTTTTTTTATTTCACTTGACATATTACATAAATGTAAACCAAACCCCTCCCCATCCTGATGCAAGTAAGATTTGAACCTCAAACCTCTTGTACCACCCCAAGAGGTCTTACTAGTTGATCCTAACCAACTATTGGAAATCTATACTAGTGAAATTCAAATACAGCTTTGTTCCTTGTATTTATGACACATAGTAACTTCTCCGTGGAATGTATTGACAATGTAATTAGTACCTTGTGTCATCTATATCTTAGTTTAATTCAAAAATAATATGATTCTGGCTGGTCATGGGCAGCATTCAGCGGGCTATAAGTAGATTTACTAGTTAGTTGTCTGTTACATGGTTGTTCTGTATATTTTGCTTGGATGCAACAAAATTTAATATGCTATGAACGAACTTATTGCTGAAGGAATTCACAAGCGAGGATGTAATCGAAGAAATCCTGCAGTGGGCATTATCCTTTTCCCCTTTTCAGTTGAAGGATTCATATTGACTAGTGTTTCTCTTTTGTCCATGCCTTTAATACTGATGAAAACTAACTATTTTGTGCAGAATAACGTGCCAGAAAATCTAGATAGTGTAGCTGAGTTTGAAGCTCCACCATCTCCAGACTCGAGTTATAGTCAGGCAATTCCCTCAGAGGAAGATTTTGCGAAGGAACCTTCATTAGCTCCACCCCAGCTGCAACTGACTGTTTTTGGTTCAAGGGCAGATGAGGCATCGTCGTCTTCTTCAAAGCCAAAACATGTTGTGCTTAATCATGTTTTTGTAGAGGAAGGATGGGAAACAAAGTCGATGGTTGCGCTGGGACTGACTCACAGGTTTCAGTCTAAATATGTTACAGTTGTTCTATATAAGCCGCTGAAAAGGTAGCAGCACTCTCTCACCCTTTCTTGATTGACCGACTCTGTAGAGGAAAGAAAATGGTTTTTCAGTGTTTGTAAGATATCTGTGTTGATAAAATTGCACCGCATTTGACATTTGCCCGATCTCCTTGGCCTTCTTTTTTTCTAAAAATTTCTATTTTTTAAATAATTTGACTTGAAACATTCTTAAAAATTTGAATCGATTTTGGCCTGTGGAAAATTTGGGTTGCAAAAGTTGAAAGACAATTGTAGCATTGCCTAGGAAATTTCTTCTTGTAAATTTATACTACTAGTCAAAAACAACGTTGTACGTACATAGTTTGTATAGAATGTACAAACTATGGCATTAGCCTTGCCATATACCGCATTATTTTATAATCTGATATACATGTACAGAGTTTGTACGGCAAGCGGTTCGTATGGCAATTGCCAAATCAGTACAATAAATAATTCAGATGACTTGTTACTCTGTGTTATACCAATTATCTTGTTTATGATAGACTTCGATGGAGAAAGTTTCCATTAAAATAGATCAAATTACAATATAACTCGGGTAAAGTAATAAAAATAACAAAAGAATGATTTATTTAAATGGTTATAATTAGAATTTTATTATAATTTTAGTGACGTACTAAATATAAATAAATGTAAACTTGTTACGTCGTGCATGCTCATTGTTAAAAGTAATTGATCTTGATAAATTAAAATTATATTAATTAAAAATAGTATAATAATTAACATGAGATTATAATCGGCGTAAAATTTAAATATTATTTTAATTAATTTTTATTTTAAATCAGAAAATTCGTGATGTTACGTATTAGATTAATGCATTTAACTTTTGTACAATATAATGTGCTATATATATAAATGTCACATGCCTCAAAATCTTAAAGAAATAATAATAATGGAAACAACTAAGATGAGACTATTCACACTTAATATTTTGTCTCTAATTTTATATATATATTACCATAAACAGTTGGTTAAGTATTAAATTTGAAATTGAAATGGGCCAGAACAAGACAAAGGGCATTACAGCCCAGCCCATGTATATCAGTAGCCCGCGTAATTTGATGTCGCCTATAAAAATCTCTTACTTTACCAACAACAACCAACCATGTGTTAAATGGAAATAAGTGAATCTGATATCATGCCGTATTAAATTTTATCGGTGCGTGTAGTTTTCTCTGTGTTCTGAGAGCCCGGGTAGGAAAAAAAAAAAACCCTAATCCATTTAGCTCCAACTCCAGCTTCAGCTTCTTCCATGGCCAGAAAACGAAAGGCCCGATCTTCTGAACCGGAACCCACCAAACTCCCCGATTCCCAAAATGATAACCAACAACAACCCGAGCCAATTCCAGAAGGGCAACAGCAAGAGCACATGGCTGTAGAAGAACGAGAACGGAACGAGGAAAACCTAAATGCTCTGGAGAACGACGGCGTTTCGGATCAACCCGAAACCAACGGAGACGAGGAAGAGGAATTGGAGCCAGAACAAGAAGAAGAAGAGGGGGAGGAAAACCAAGAAGAAGAAGAACAAGAAGAACAAGAAGAAGAAGAACAAGAAGAGGAAGAGGGAGGAGAAGGCGAAGACGAAGACGAAGACGAATCTCTGGAAAAGCTTCTGGAACCTTTCGGCAAAGAGCAATTGCTTACTCTGGTTAAAGAAGCTGTAAGCAAGTACCCAGATTTCATAACCTCGGTTCGGCAAATTGCTGACGCGGACCCGGCTCACCGGAAAATCTTTGTTCACGGCCTGGGTTGGGACACCACAGCTGATACACTTAGGGCCGAGTTTGGTAAGTACGGCGAGATCGAGGACTGCAAGGCCGTTACTGATCGCGTCTCCGGGAAATCAAAGGGATATGCTTTTATACTGTTCAGGCACCGGAGTGGGGCCCGCAACGCTTTAAAAGAGCCGCAGAAAAAGATAGGGAACAGAATGACGTCGTGCCAGCTGGCTTCTGCAGGACCCGTCCCGGCCCCGCCTCCCACAGCTCCGCCTGTTTCAGAGTACACGCAGAGGAAGATATTTGTAAGCAACGTGTCAGCGGATTTGGAACCAGAGAAGTTGTTAGAGTTTTTTAAACAGTATGGGGAGATTGAGGATGGGCCATTAGGACTCGATAAGCATACTGGGAAACCTAAAGGGTTTGCTCTTTTTGTTTATAGGACAGTTGAGAGTGCGAAAAGGGCGTTAGAGGAACCGCATAAACTATTTAATGGACATACATTGCACTGTCAGAAGGCAATTGACGGGCCTAAACCTGGTAAATCAGGTTATAGCGGCGGAGGTGGCGGTGGCAGTGCTGGTGGTGGGCATCAGTATCACCAACAACAGCATCATCAGTATCATCATTCCAAGAAGGGAAAGTATTCCTCTTCGGGTTCGGGGCCTGGCCATTTGATGGCACCATCAGGGCCTGCTGCTGTTGGGTATAATCCAGGAATGGCTGCGGCTGCTCAGGCATTGAACCCCGCGTTAGGTCAGGCATTGAACCCAGCCCTTGGTCAGGCTTTGACCGCTTTACTTGCATCGCCAGGTTTGGGGCTTGGGAATTTGCTTGCTCCTCAGGGTGGTCCGCCTGCTGCATATGGGAACCAGGCTGCAGGAGGATATGGCGCTCAGCCAGGGATGCCTGGTGGGTACCAGAATCCTCAGATGGGTCAGAATAGTGGTGTCAGGCCTCAGCCAGGCAGTGGTGCACCATATATGGGACATTAATCGATTGCCAGGTACATCAGAAAGAATTTACTTTTTATTGGGGGGTTTACTTTTGATTTTAGTTATAATTAAATTGATTGTGTGTCTGTTATTTTCAAATGTTCTGTGTAGATAGAGAAAGAGCTTATAGATTATAAGCTGAGCGTAAGGGCATTTATTTTTTTGTAGTTCTAGTGAGGGATTTAGCCAACTGTCTTTTGCACTAACTGATGCTACTTGAAGCATGCTGTTTCAATTGCACTGCTATATGATTGGATTTTTCAATCCCACCGCACCAAGCAAAAAAAAAGGGTTGCAGGAGAAGAAGAAGTCAGGAGTTCTATGTAGGTTTTTCAGGCAATTAGTAAATGCTTGGTGATTTATGTCAATCTTGTTTGATGGATAGAAAATATTGTTTAGGGTAATTACTTGGCAAAACCTTGTTTAATTCAGATACTCATGTCTGAAGTTGATGCTTAGTGTTAGAATTTTTTTTGACTACTTTATATGACACTGCAAGACAATTCAATTTGCTTTCCATCATATTTGACTATTTATCTATTCACTGTATCATCGTTTACCAATCCTTTTAAACATTGTCTTAATTTTCTGTTGCCTTTTGTTTTCCCCCTTTTCTTATTGACATAAAAATTACTTGTCAACTCATTAAATTGCATAATTAGGTTACTCTTACCTCATGGTTATTACAATAATTATCCCCTGCTTTTACTTTAATTGATTGATAATATGATGTTGAAATCTTCCTTCAAATTCCCCAAGGTATGGGTTTTTAGCTTTTTTCTGTGTACATATATATTTTCTAATAATTCTTTTGTTTTTGAAAGTAGTTTTTATGTCTTATGTATTGATTGTGCAGATTCCCTCATAGATGCATCAATCATTTAGTTTTGGACTCTGGTGATTCTTCTGAAGTTCCAGGCACTCTTGCAAATGACGTCTTTAAATTTGCCGTGAAAAGTTATTGTTTGCCTACTATAAAGACCAGATTATCAAACCTGTATTTTGTTTCTGCTAATTACTGTTTTCCCCTTCACATGTTTTCAAAACAATGTATTATGTTGATTCCAAACTCTTGTTTCTTGAAAAGTGTTGGGGAACAGGTATACTTTTCAGGCAGAGAAAACTTACTCTCCAGGATTTAAGTTTGTTACTTAAACAATGCCTTTTAAGTACCTTTTCTTTAGATGGAGTAATGCACTTGTTTGATGGCTATTTTTTTCTTCACATTCAGTGATCAGATTGTTCTGACTATGTGGGATGGTAAACTTTTTTTGCTCTGTTAATCTTTTTTCTTTGTCTTTGCGTTTTGGCTTCTTAAAGCTATTGTTAATCCTACGATGTGTGCTCATTAATAGTTTAGATAATTTCATTGCAATTTTGTTATTTTGATTCATTTTGCATGATAGGATTTTGTTATCAGTCTTTGCTTTTGGGAACTAACCATTATGAAGTTAATTAGAACAACTGATTTTTATGTCAGGCAATCCATGACCTATGGGATTTCTAACTGCAGGTAACATTTCTATGTGGTGCAGATAGCTGTGTTTTACATAATAATGCCTCCTGACATCCTTTTCTTTTTCTTCCAACTATTTTTTCTCAATCTTTTTGGGCTGGGCTGAGAAGATTTAAGAAAATACATCAATGGATTTATCATTGGTAACTAACTTGATTTTGCAAATGCCATAATTTCTGGAAAGGAATTACTGTGTTACCAAGGAGAAAACTTTGATATAAGATAACTTGAAGCTGTTGGTTCTTATTTTCTTGATTGTGAAAATAAATATTTTCTTGTGGACTTCAGTTGTTTCCCTTGCCCAAGTTTGGAACTTGGATGTATTGTTTCTTATTCTCTTGAATAAGCAGATGTTTTAATTGAAATTCAAGGACCCAATTTTTGCTATTATGTTATTCCAGACTTGATCATGAAAATAATCATTTTCTTATGCGTCCTGGTTGTTTCCCCTTTCCAAATTTAGATTTTGGCACCAATGGGTTTTATGGTGTGGGTTAAAAATGGAGCTATTTTCTGTAACTAAATATTCAAAAGTCAACTGGCAGCATCTTCATTGTAATATATGCATAACATTTGTGAAAACTATATGCTCCTTTTATGCTTTCATAAGGATCTTTGTTCCTGGCAAGATTTGTGGTGCTGGGACGCCCTTTCCACAGCTTCAATGTATCCACAGAATTGCCAGCCAACTACTTGTTTCTTCCTACAAGGTAAGAAGCCGGTCCCCAATGGTTGCTCTAGTTGGAACTTAAGAGTGTCTGTTTCTGAAATTGGAGTTCGTTTGTAGATAACGGAGTGCTTTGAAGTTAGTTGTTGGAATTGACTATTACTATCCTGATCTCATCAAATTGGAAAGTTCTCTTGGAGTTGGCTCATATTATGATTTGGAAAGATTGATATAACTAGGGGTAGCATTTAGGATGTTCAGTAGCCAGGCATTCATTTGACTTCTAAAAAGCTGCATCTGGTTAAGCAAAGTTTGTTTCCTCAAGCTTTTCTGGCTTGATGGTGTTTGTTCAATACACTAGTTATGTGTTTTTTGTTGGTGCTGGCTGAAAAATTATTGTCCCATCTGTTTTTTCTACATTGACCAATTCCTGTGGGTGCACATGTCGAGGGAAGTTGTTCATTTCAGTGCGACTGAACTACTGTAACCGTTACATGGTGACAAAACGGGTTCTGAGAGGCCACTGTCCTTGTTTTCTGTTTATTTTTGCTTGAAGTTACTGTTGAGGAAAGAGTAGTTCTAGTCTACTTATGATAGTTACATGTTAGGCAAATGTTTTGTTTTTTCACTTTGAAAGTCAAAAGGTTGCAAACTGGACCTGTTTGAGATGGTGTTTTGGTTTTATACTGGTTGAGAATAATGAAGTTAGTTGCTTGCTATGATTCCGTACAAGGCTAGATGTAAAGTTTGCTTGTTCTTCCTTAAACCCCCCAAGTGAGCAAAATCGGTTTGGCAATTTCTTGATCTGGAAATTGCATTTAGCATTTGGTATATATGTTTGTTTGCCTGTCTTTAAGGAAGCCTGTGGAGTTCAGATGATTAGCTGTAGCAAGCGTTGGCTGTGTGGTGCCGCAGTCAACGGTCCGTGTATGGCGAAGGAAGGACGGTAGGTGGAACTCACTCTACATTAGAAATATTTTGTAAACATGAAACAAATTTGTTCACAATGGTTGTTAGCAAACAAACAAGAGCAATTGTTCACAATTTGCTAGATAATAGACTAGCATATGTATTGTGGGGTAATTATCATTTTCGCCCTTGAAGTTAGCCAAAACAACAAATTAGGACAATGTCCAGTAAACGCTAACATTTTCATCCCTAGTTTTTTAAACCACACTCCAAAGTCCAACCTTTATTCCTTCTCTTTTTCTTTTTTCTATTTTCTTCTTCTCTTCGTTTTTTGTTCCTTCTTCTTTTCTGCTTCTATCCTATTATAAATGATCAAACTCTTGCGTTTTATAATTTTATTAGTAAAATATAAATCATGAAAAAATGGATGGACTTATTCTCTCAAGCTCTGTTAACCAAGCATGTTCATCAATTTTATTTTTTAAAAATGATTAAAAAGTTCATTCTAAATCAACAAAATAATTGATTCATTCACGCAATAATTAATTACTTGTTAGTATGATTGACTAAAACAACTCAAATATGGATGTATTCACACATATTAGTTATAAAGATGTTATGATCGAGCATGGTAATAAAGTTTTATGCAATTTATAGGTTTTAAATGTATAAAATATAACGGTTATTAAATGAGTGAAATATGTCATGAAATAATAAATAATCATATTGAATTTTAGATTTATAATTTTTAATGAATAAATTTATTTATAATGTAATTAATTATTAAAATAATTATAATTTTATTAATTTATTTATAATTTAATAATTTTATTTTATATTTTAAAGTAATTTAATTATATTTATTATGTTTTAAAAAGTATTTAATTATTTTTAAAATAAAAGTAATTAATATGTGTGTATATAGTATTGTAGTTATTATAAAATATATATTATAATATGTAAAAAAAAAAATTAAAAAAGCGGTATGGTTTTAATTTATTTAATCGTTTATTGATTATATTATATTAAAATTTTTAATTATTAAATAAATTATATTTAAATTTTAATTAATTTTTATTTGATGTAATACAAACGACACAATATTTACTTTGAATTATTATTTCTATATGATCCTAAACTAATTTGTGACTATAATTTAAAATTCATTTTTGGCACTCTTTAAATTTAATCAAAAAAATTAAATTTAATTATGGATAATTAACTATATTAGAAACGGTTATGATAGGATAAAAATGTGGGGGCTAGTTAGTAATTCTAGAAAATGAACAAGGAGGCAATGCCGCTCTACTCTACACGGAGTGGATTAGTGTGCCTTGTCGACCTGGGCTATCAGCTGGGCCCGTACTTTATAACATTCAGATCCTTGAACTTTTTAAAAGCCATAAATGAAGACATATTCCGACTCCGTTAAGTAACAAAAAATTAAAAATTTGAAAAACGTTGAAGTGAAGGGGAAAATTGTGCACTTATTAGTAATTGCAGTGACTTACAGGGATCTGGATATTATTAGGTCGTAACTCTAGGGTTTTACGAGTGTCACGCTATTTGGTTGTAACTAGGACTGAAAAAGCTTCCCTTGCTTAACTAAAACACTACTCTACTGCGCTCACTAACACTCTCCGGCAACTGCCATTTGAATCCTACTTCACTTCGCTTTCACCTTCCTCTCTCAGTTTCTCATATAAACTCAGCCCGCACAATTCTGCTTCCTCCGCCTGTCCCTCTCTCTACTTTTGTCTTGTTTTGTTTTGTTTTGTTCCCCGCTTGCTACTTTCGCTGGGACAAAACAAAACCTTAATCCCAACAATTTCCCGCAAAACTCTCTTCACTTCTCTGATCGTCGCCGTATCTTAATACCCATTTAACCGTTATTTACACTTTGTGCCACTACTGCCACTCTCGTTTGTGTTTAGTTTCGTTTTTGATTTAATTTATTGGTGGGTTTGGAAGTAGGGATTGTTGTTACTATTATGGTGATGGCTGAGAATGAAGTAGGAGACGATCAAAAGGAGATGACGGTGGCGAGTAGTGGGCCCAAGTTTCCTTGGAAGAAGCCTGTGATTAGTGATGCTCCTGTTATGGGTGCTGCTGATTCCTGGCCTGCGCTTGCTGATGCTCACCACCAACACCGCCCTAAGAATGCTGATTCCTCTGTTCAGCGGTTTTCCTTTGATCCATCACTTGTCCAGGTTTCTCTATTTTATTGTTCTGTTATTCAATTTTATTAATTTAGAAGAAATTTACTAACAATAAGATTTTATGGGTCTATTTTCGAAATAGATTCTTCTTAAATTAGAAGCTGATATTGGTCTATTGTTGTTCCACAACAGGGTTTATCTTAAACTGAGAGTGGGTTTAACTCTGAAGTCTATGTATTTGATCAATGAATGTTAATTGATATCTTAACTCTTAATGATGAAATTATGATATCTTAACTCTTAATGATGAAATTATGCACTAACCATCCAATGACAGAAGAAAAATCTTTTTAATCTACTGATTCTTGATATATTTTTGTTCACAATAATTGTTAGCAGACTGTTGCTCCCCTTGTAAGATAAGCCTGCCTTTGGAGCTAGAATTTTGCGTCATTATTAAGGAAATTAGGATTTTTTTCAAGCAATCACTGCTGAATTTGTTAATGAGCTGTTTGTGACAGAATCCCACATTGAATAGGAATGGACTATTCTTGGGGTTTATAAAGGTGGGCTCTGCACACCCTAATGGACATGTCTTTTGGGGAGGAGGTAATGGTCCAACTCGTGACAAGTGGTATCAGAGCCAAACCCATTCCAATTCTAATATTTCAGCCAAACGCCCACGCATAACCAATGCGTCCATAAAGGGTCCATAAGTCTCGAGGTAGAGCAGGGCGGGTATGCAGGAGCCTCACTATGATGAGGGCGTCACAGAATTGAGTGAGGGAGAGTGTGACAGAATCCCACATTGGATAGGAATTGGCTATTCTTGGGGTTTATAAAGGTGGGCTCTGCACACCTTAATGGACATATCTTTTGAGGAGGAGGTAATGGCCCAGCCCGTGACATGTTGCTTGAGAATAAAAGAACCGTAGGACCACTATTCTATGTCTTGTATCTCATAATATAAAGTGTGCAAAAAATATTTTTGACATGCCTTCGTGTCGAATAACCCATTTTGAAGTTTGCTTCTTGTCTATTTATTTGTTTTGTTAATGAATAAAGTTTTGAAACTATAGCTGAGCATTTTCTTAACCACATTGTACTTAACCTGTTTTTCGGATATCATTCAGGGTGTAGTTGGGCAGCAGAAGAGACATGTTTTTGGAAATTCTAACCCTTCACACAAAAGCTTGCCTGCACATAATCAAAAGACAGGTTCTAAGCATAGTACAAATGCTGCACCGCATTTTCCTGTTCCCTTTTCTTACCATCATCCATCAGTGCTGCCTATTTTTCATCCTATGTTACCTCCACCACACCTTGCTGCTCCTGGGTATGGTTACCCAACTTACCCTGGACCCTTTCCTGGTGGTGAAGATCAGACACCAATGCAAGCTTTTGTTCCCCCTGTTCACGCTGTTGATGCTGGAAGAAATGTTCATCCTTCTCGTGGAGATCCCACTTCTTCTGTTGCCAATTTTCCTAACAGAAGACCTAGTATTCAAGAACATGGTGGCCATATAAATCATGCCTGGCATCATCAGCTAGCATTTGGTCATCAAGACAGTATTTCTGTGCAGCAGGGTGTCGGACCAAGGCCTTTGGTTAGGCCTGCATTTTTTGGTCCAGCTCCTGGTCCTAGTTATATTGTTGGTCCTGGCTTTCCTGGTAATTACTTGATACTGGTTCCAAGGTTCCTTCACATAACTATATTACAGTGTTAATTTCATATTGGTAATTTTTAGATATTTCTTGCTGTCTACGAATGCTTTGCTTTCAATGTAGCACACGAGCTTATTCCACTTGGATGATGTTGCATATTTTCTTAGAAAAGCCTCCTTATCTTTTACTATTTTTTTTTCGGTTGAGGTCAGTAAAATGCTAATCCAAAATGATTTATATCTAGACACAGGAGCTGCAGTTTGCTACGTGCCCGTTGCACCTCCAGCCTCTATTAGGGGACCTCATCCTCCACCTTTTTTTCCATACCCTGTAAATCCAGGAACTCCCAGGCCACCCCCAGATATGCCAGCATTGAAGGCTAACATTGTGAAACAAATTGAGTATTATTTCAGGTATTGAGCCACACACATATGTATTTCAAGCAAATCTTTGTTTAGACATCACACAATCCTGGAAAGGGTGCCACTAAATTCTAGATTGCTTATCCGGGGAAGAAAAATTCTTTTACTTGTGATGGGACTGCAGAAAAAGTGGGTTATTGCAATATCTGATGTATAGCATCTGCTTCCGATTTTTATGGAGTTGTCAACTTCATAATTTTACACCTATGAATTATTTCTGCCTTTCGATAGGAGCTGCAATCTCTTTGGACTTGTTCCTTGAATGCTTGAATGCTCATTTTAAACAAAAATGAACCATCAAGTGTGAAAAAGAAAATTCCTGTCTTTTTTTATTTCTTTAAAGTAAAATAATATATCTATCTATTTATAATATGAAAGACTGTTTGACTGTCTTTTGGATTTATAACTTCATTTTGCAGTGATGAAAATCTTCAGAATGACCATTACCTAATTGCCTTGATGGATGCACAAGGATGGGTTCAGATATCCACTATTGCAGACTTCAAAAGGGTATGTTTTAACACAACAATGCATACTGTATTTCTAGAATGCTACGTATTGTATGCTAGCTTTTGCAGGTGTTAACTGCTTTATTTGTGATTGCTGTTATGTAAATGTCTTAAAACTTTGTATAATTACTTGTTAAGCTATTGTGATCTTTTTCTATTTGAGAGACAGGTAAAGAGAATGAGTACAGACATTCCATTTATACTGGCTGCGCTGCAAAGTTCTAGTAGTGTAGAAGTGCAGGTTAGATATCCTTGCAATGAGCTATTGTTCGCTGCTTTTTTTTTTTCTTGATGTAGGTGTGCTGGCTGGATTGTTGCTAAGTATCGTTTGACGGGATTAGGTGTGATGACTTAAGTAATAGTGTCTTCTAAGATTTTTTGATCCAAACATAGAATTTTCGTGGTCGATTCTGTTATCAATTTAAAGTGTTTGCCATCACTATGGATATACTGATATTGGACTAATTTTACTCCAATTTTCTTTTGTATCAAACTTATTTAGCTGGCACATAAAAAAAATTGGAATTATATTTACAGGCATCATTTTTTTTTTAAATAATGTACAAGGGGCCTATAATATGGATATCTCGATGAGAGTTTGAACCTTTATATTTGTGCATCAACTCAAATTGTTACAGCCCTTTTTTGCCTTGATACTCATATGAGGTCTAAAAAAATAGTGGATATATTCGCAATTGGATGCCTTTGCAAGTTTTTGCATCTTTTCTCAATATACTTCTCTTTGCCATGTTATTTATCTAGGGTGACATGGTACGAAGACGTGATGAGTGGTTTAAGTGGATTCCAGCTTCTGCAGAGCGTACTGTGTCATCAATAGATCAGACTGCCCAGAGTCAACCTTTAGAAAATCCTGTTGATTCTTTTGGGAAAGGTGATACCAATGAAGATAACACAAGAGAAACGTCTGAAGAAAATGTTCAATTTCCCTCAAATACTGGAAATTTGGTGGAGGATGTACTGCCTAGTAGGGATAGTCTAGAAGTGACAGATAATAGCGGGAGAGAGCACTGCAGTGAGTTTGTTCTCCCAGATGGCGGAAAACAACCATTCTCTGCTGAAAATCATGACTCAAAAACATCAATCCCTGGATCAGACATCAAATTCTCAGGCCTTGAAATAAAACAAAATTTTTCATGCAAAAACCAGTGTCAAGGAGCTGAATCTGCAAGATGTGGTGACTATGGGGCTCAAAGCTGGGAACCTTCATCAAAAATGGCTGCACAGAATCTTAATGACCTATCAAATGATTTTGCAAACACATTTATGCTTGATGAAGAGCTAGAGATTGAGCAGAAAACAATGAAAAAGGATGATTGTTCAGCAGCCAGAAGGTAGTGAATGCTTTTTATTATCTTTATTCTCTTCTTCTTATTCAAATTTCTACGGTGCAGGATGAGATCATTGAGAAAATGGATTTATATATAAATATCCATAGATTGGTTAGTCTATTTTTTAAAAGTTGATAAGTTTTGTGTTATTAGTTTTAGATTATGTTTGTTGCATGCAAGTCCTTTGTGAATAACATGTTATTTGATATAAAGATATAGTATTGTAGTTTTGATCAAAACTTGCAATAAATAGCTTGTCATTTGATATTTTTATTTTTAATAGATATCTATCAGATTAATTGTTTATAGTTCTGTATTTGATTATATCAGCATCCGTGAACTGGATTCCACTACGGAAAGAGTTCGAGTCTGAGTTGAATTTGGAGGAAAGTGAGAGGTCCCAATTCGTTGCAACAAGCACTAACAAAGATCTCAAAATATTTTGAATATAATCTGAAAAACTATTACATCCTTCTATACATGTTCAGAAAAGCTCTTGCCCCAGCAATGATCATGGACCTCATACACTTCAAGGTGTGTCTAGCAATGTGCCAGTATCTGTCCCTGCTGTGCATCTTTCGAGGATTTGTAGGGATGACTGTTTATTGTTGAGTTCCTGCCGTTGTTTGTCATATAGAGGAGTTTATCCATGATGTTTTACAGCTTGAGAGAAATACTTTGCTTCCTGAGCCTGATACTTGGAAGCATTGTGAATTTGTATTTATGGACAAGTCCTTTTTTTGCCTCTTTGACTTAGGGAAATCCAAAAGCTGATCAACGTTATCTTTGTGATTTCAGATGCATTTCATCACAACCTATACATTTTATAGTATTCTGCATACATAGTGTGACTTGAACTTCAGTACTTTAGTACTCTTTTTTGTTCAGTTAGTGTGTGGGAAGCTTGCTGATTCATGTAGGATGGTTTTGAATATTCTGCAACATAAGTTGGGCATTGGATTAAGTATCTGCTTTAGATAGGTTTAATGGTCATTGGCAACTTTTGGAAGAGTGTTCTAGGAGTGAAGTATGGGTTTAATTGCTAATTTGATGATATGTCTTCGATATTGAGTGAAAGAAAAGATGGAGAGGAAGAAAAAGTAGTGCAGGCAATGAGTGATACATGGAGGGCATCAGAAACTCTTGGTAAAGGGCCTAGAAGTCAAGTGTTTAATTTCTAATTTGATGAATTGATGATATTACTTATAGGTCAAGGAAAAGAAAAGATGGAGAGGAAGATAAGTAGCAAATGTGAGGAGTTTACAAATGGAGCACAAGAACCCTGGCAACTATACCATAGATCATCAAACTGCGAACTTAAGATTACTGTTTTGGTATGTAATGAACTTTTATGGAAACTAGAACATGCTGATTACCAACAAAGCTTCTAAAACTACGGCTAACCTAAACTAAGGCTAACCTTTGTTGAAACTATTTGGGAGTAATCTTGTTTTCCTTTTTCAATAAGAACAAGATAATTTTATTGAGTTGTAATTAGATTGCAAAGAAGTGGACCAGTCTACTGACAGTGTGCACCATTAGCATCATTTAATAACTAACTTGCCAATTGGATTGAATGAAAATAAAAGGGACACCCTTCAACTCGTTAGAAACTGAGAGAAAGAGACCAAAGAAAATGCACCTAATTGCATAGAAGATCAAAAGCTTCCTGTTTACTTCACAATTTTTCCAGACTAAATAATCCAAAAAAAAAAACAGCAAGAACACTATGGTTCTGTAACACTTTCCTTCCTCCAAAAGCATAAAACACACTGATGCCATCTGACAATGTAGGAGCAGATAATTAAAGTTTTTCCATCTCTTTTTAACAACTTGTACACCAATTGGGGATAATAAACATTTGATCTCTTTTCTGAATTAAGTTACATTAGGCTCGTATATATTTGAACTTGATTTCTTGCACATGGCAGTGATGGCATCATCTGAGCTAGATTTGCTAGAAAGAATTACAATCACATGCATTTCTACTTTGTTTCATAAAGAAAATCAAGTTCAATTCATCCATCATCATGTTAAAATCTTAGCAGTTGTGAAGGTCTTTTTTGGTGTACAATTACATATAGATGCTTCTTTCATGTTCCTTTCACTGCATAGCTGCACAATCTGGAAAGCCTGTTCTCAAATTTTGTCTGATTTGATGTTTCTTGACAGTGGTTGTTCTCCAAAAATTTTGCATAGTGCTAGTCATCTGAATTGATTTTGTATCACATGATTTTAAATTGGCTTCATATTAGAAGTTATTTACTCCTGTTGCCATATTTGTTTTCTTATGATGAGATTTTCAATGTTTTTCTTATATATCTGTGCTGTTCAGTATTGGCAGTTATGATTTGTTCTGCTGGGGTTAAATCATTTTTTTCTGGGTTCAATCAAAGAGGCTTCCTTTTGTTGCTTTTCAATATTCTCGAGTTCTTTTTGTTCTTTTCTTTTTCATTCAGAAATTTTGAGTCTTTTTATTGATATTGAGTGGCAATATTAATTCTTTATTGCTGAAAGTAGGTCAGTAACGTTGCTGCTCTATGTAATATTTGGGAAGAGATTCTTTATTTTAACGGTTCTTTTATTTGTTTTTGGGATGAAAGTATACTGCTTGGTTAATTTTGTTTGAATCCTAGTACTACGTAAACAAACTTCTTTCTGAAGCTCAACTCTCATTAATGTATTCTGTAAGTACGGGACAATAAATGCTGACAGTATTCTTGATTCTCTGAATGGATTTTTTGCCAGGATTGATGATGAAGATGATGAGATTGTTGTCAATGATCAAGATGTTGAGAGGCTTGTAATTGTCACCCAGGTAATGGCTGTTAAGCAGTAGATTTCTTTACATTTTTATCAGCCTTGTGAAAGAGAACTTTTCATCCTGGTACTCTTTAAGTAGTGCGTATCTATCGTATGGTCTCGTTTGATTCTTCACTCATATTTCTTTTGCTGAATATCAATACGGATTTATTTTATGCTCATAATTCTGAGGAACTATATCAATGTTTGTAAACTAAGCATCAAGATTTTGCATGCTCACATATTATAATTCTACTATTAGAATTATTTTGTTTTTTCTTCATATTGGTTGCTGTAGAGGTCTTGGATCCTTTATTCAGAGTGAGGAGGGAAAGTGCATTAGAGAAGCTGTCAAGAATTCTGACGGTCCTTCACACATAGTTCCGTTCCAAGACAATTCTATTAATGTAGTTGGAAATTTTGACAATGAAGATCATCTGTTGAGGAAGTCGTGATTGTTTTTAGTGATGTAAAAAGATTTCCAAGTACTTAGATTATAATCATATCTGGAAGAGGAAATAAGGAGATTTTGCAGTATGAAGGGAGAGATTCAAAATTTATTAAGGCTTTATTTTGAAAACATATCAGTTATTTAATTCAATGCTCTTCGGCTTTAGTTTTGCGTAATAGCTCTTTAAGTAAGCAAGACTTTCAGATGTGCTGTGCTTTGTTTGAAATGTATTGTTTTGTTTCTTAGTGGCAAGACTGCTGGTTTGCCTATATTGTATCTTAATTTTGAGATGAATAGTATTTTTTCTGTTAATATCACAAACTCGAAGGAAAATTTCTTTTCTAATATTTGTTCTTTTGAACTTCAGAAAGTTAATAAAACAATCTTCTGATGAAGAAAAAGAATATCTCTATGTGTGTTAAAACAATTGCATGAAATCACTTCCCGACTGTTTGAGCATTTCTGGTGTAAAGGTTGACATACTGTCTTGGCACTCGTTGAAAGATAACCATCCATTGTCACGAGAGGAAACACTGGGAAGGGGCTAAGAAAGAAGTCTCCTCCACTTCTTGGAAGTTCTTAGATTCTTCTAATCAGGTCTCTATGCTAGGAAAGATAGTTCAAACTTCCTTCTTTTGAGTTATTTGCTACCGTTAACCATTCTTTCCTTCTGGGGCACCTCTTTAAAGACCATAAAATCAATAACATTGTGCATTTAAGTTCCCTGAGAAGGCTGAATGCTGTTATGTCTCATTGAGGATTCTCAAAAGTTGATTAGTCCTTAACCATACTGCATCCTCAGGCTTTAGTTTGCCTGTCTGATTGATGAGAGAATGAAATGGTTTTGCACAAGGCTATGCATTTTTGAATGCAATAAGTATTATAGTTCTTACTTTCTGGTCCTGTTTTTATTCTGGCTGCTGTCCCTTTTCTTTCTCTTGCTTGATTCTGTTAATAGATTGATGGCTCACTCTTCTATCTCCTTTGCAGAATAGTTGGTTGGTTGAAGGATCTAAAACTGCTGGTAAAGGATTAAAATCTATTTCTAATGAGCTCGCTTCTGCCATAAATGAGGGTCTATATTTCTATGAGCAGGTTGAGATGCCTATGGTTTCTTTTACATTTATTACTGGCATTAAATTTTTGCTTTGTTCGTATTCACTTCTGTTTGAAGCTCTGTAACCATACTAAATTATTTGAATGTGATCACCTTGGCAGGAGCTTAAAACTAAGATATATAATTGCAGAAAGAATAACCAAAGTTTTGAGAATAAAGATGGAAACCTCTGGTCTACAGGCAGTGCTTCTGGAGTATCAAATTTAAAAGTAGTTGAAAATTGCTTTGTAAGTGGTAGTCATGAAGAGTCTGGGAGTGCTACTCTCCGCAGAAAGCAAAACAAATATTTCCACAGGCAACAATCTTCCCATAAGCAGTGCTTTTTCTCGAGTAACTTTAGAAACCACGCAACTGTTCGAAATTCTCCTGGACTCGTATCAGAAAGTCCACCAAGTAATTCAGTTGGATATTTCTTTGGTTCTACCCCTCCAGAAAATCATGGGTTAGTGGAAAGTGATTGTTGTTGTGCTTGTGACATTTGTGGATTTCTTTTTACAAATACTTTAGGTTTGCATATTCCTGTTACTAGTTTTTGAGAGAAGCAATTGAGGCATTTATTGGTTTCAAATGCAATTATATGATGCTTGATATGCTAACCGCATGGTGTCTATGCTGGTTTTATAATTTTTTTTTTTGGTTTTACTCAACTAATACACTGAATCTACATTTTGCAGCCTTAGGCCTTCAAAGTTAAGTGGTTCACCGCATAGCACTCTTTCTGGCAGTAGTCCGCTAGTGGGTTCCATGCCCAAGTCATTTCCACCATTTCGTCATCCAAGTCATCAACTGTTGGAAGAAAATGGCTTCAGACAGCAGAAGTAGGGGATGTTGTATTTTTTTTGTGTGCATGAGAGAGACTATTATTATGGAAGTTGACTGATCTTGTTTTTCTTACAAAGGTACTTGAAATTTCGTAAACGGTGCTTAAATGAGAGGAAGAAGTTTGGAATTGGTTGCAGTGAGGTGGACTTCACATCTATTCTATGTCTCATCAATTTTAATCATTTTGCTGTTTTATTTTATCTCACTTTCATGGTGAATGTTGGCTTTTTCGCTCTTATGACACTCCTCCCTGCACTACATTCTGTCTCTTTCCATTATCAACTCAGCTCACTTAGATGTAAGATATCCACAGTTTTGATGTTGTTGGTGTTTGTCTATTGTGTTTGAACATTTATGATTCTTTGTAGTCTTGGAAATCAGTTCTGTTCTGTTTTTAACCTGGCTGCTTATTATCATTGTCTTGACCAAATGTTTTCTCTGCCCATTTTATTTTCATTGCCATATGAAAATATAAGGAGATACACTTGTTTTCAAACAATTTGTTTGTATTATTTTTCAAAATTTGAAGTTCATACATGTTTATTTTCGCTGCCAACATAGTTATTGTAGTATGCCCTGTTTTTTATATGCAGGAAATGAATACATTGTACAGATTTTGGTCATATTTTCTTCGGGACTTGTTCATCCCTTCTATGTATAATGAGTTCCAGAAACTTGCACTTGAAGATGCATCTGCTAGTTACAATTATGGGATGGAATGCCTTTTCAGGTTTTACAGGTAATAGTGGTACATTGTGATTTTTTTTCCACACTGTTTGTTTAAAGCAACCTTTCATGTTCTTTACTCTGCTTTGACCCTCTATATCCTCTCATTATGATCGATATTCTTTCCTTTTGAATTTTTTTTCTCACTTGTTGGAGACAAAAAGGTGCTACATTTTCACTAGTTTGATGCATAATAAATTTTTTATTCAATAAGATATTGTTTTCCCTTTCAGTTATGGTTTAGAAAAGGAGTACCAAGAGGACCTCTACGAGGACTTTGAAAAGCTGACTTTGGACTTTTACCATAAAGGCAATCTTTATGGCCTCGAAAAATACTGGTTTGCCCTGAAACTTTTCTTATATCATTATGGTGTGTATTTTGATTGAATGTTTAAAATTTGGAATGACACTTGCATGGCTAATTATTTGATTTCTTAACTTTACAGTGAATAATTTTCATTTTGTTTGACTTAAAATGTGAAAGAATATATTATATGAGTAATCAGTTAGTATCTGGAAAATATGGCATGTTGTTCTGATATAATTCCTAAGGAGGTTTGTCGATTGTTGGAATTTTGTTTGTATAACATGTTCGGTATCAGCTGAGTTTAATTGGGTGAAGTTAGAATCATTGTTCTGTACCACGATACACAGTTTTTTATTTTTTGCTTTATAGTCGTAGAAACTAAATGTACTCTGATCGTATTCAGGTATTATCAATTGTCACAGCTTCTTTCTTTTACTTGGTTGCTGTTACTATGTAAGTCATTTTGCTGTTTTAATTTGTCTGGCAGGGCATTCCATCATTATCGAGGGCTACGAGACCAGAAAGATCCCATAAGGAAACATCCTGAGCTGGAAAAGTTGTTGAGGGAAGAATACTGTAATGTAGAGGACTTCCGTGCCAAGGAGAATAGTAGTAGTGTGAAAGAAGACCACCGTTAGCCGAAGTAATTCCTTCATTTTCTTGCGGCATTGGCATTTGTCATTCGAGAGAACACCACTGCAATTTTGAAATCCTAACAACTTAACAAGGGAGTTGGAGATTGCGGCAGCCTAAATTTGGTTTGGCGACACCACTGGATTTTTTGTCTTTTGTATAATGTCTATTTGGAGGGATTGTGTTACTGCTGCCTGCTTGTAAGGGCTGCTGTTGCTGCTGGGTTTTTGCTAATTTTCTGGCTCCCTGTATCTTTTTTTGGGTTAATTCTGAGTGAGTTGTCTCCAAGTTATGAGAGGTGCTTGTGTTTTTTTCTGGGGTCATTTCAACTTCCCCTGAATTGTAACTTGTACATAAAACTGAAAACCAAAAAAAAAAAAAAAAAAGAAAGGCAAAGTTGTAGGAACCTTGTGAAAATTAACAATAAGAGATTCAATTTTTAATTTGAAGCCAGAATTTTCATTTTATTGGTTCTTTTATATTGCAATATTTATTTGTTTACTTTTGTTATTTATAATGGATTCATTCTTTAAAGAAGAGATGGTATGGATACACAGATGTTCCAAATCTTGCCACAGGACTGTGTCAGCACTGCTTTTGGTTATATTATCTTAATTGCAGGAACACTTAATACATTTTCTTAAATTTAAATGGATGCCATTTTTAAATAGAATTATTTTATCATGTTAGTATTAATTTGACTATTTAAATAATAATAAAAAAGAAAAATATGTATAGTATCAGAAAAAAAAAAAAGAGAGAGAGAAATAAATGAGATAAAAGTGAAACTTACAGTGTGTGTATGTAGGTATTATAATTAAAAGGTCTCTCCAAGTTACAGTTTGTTTGTTTACTGAGAAAATGGAGAAAAATATTTTGCAGTGAAGAGAAACTAATGAAATATCTTGTAATCTTATTCAAGTTACTGAAAAATGAGAACAAGGTTTGTTTATATACACAGTTTCACTAATTCATATCTAATTACAGTTGGCAAACTAACTAAAACAAATTAACTAACTAAACTAATTTGCCGGCTTGCAACAAATCCAATTCAGCTAATTCTTCAACTGTTGACATCTCCACCTCAGCACTTGAAGAAGCTATAAACTTTCACACCATGTTATTGCGCTGACCTAATGGGACTATCCTACTTAATTCTAAGAACAAAATAATTGTGCGAACAATGCATTGATTGAGAAAAAAACCCTTCCCTCTCAGCTGATGATGAGAAGTTTAAATTAATATATTTCCTAAATGCAGCAGTAAAACTGTCTCTCTCCAATTGTGAATTGTTGTCTATAACAACTTTGTTTTCCTAAATTAAGACCAAATATTGCCTCCATTCATATACAAACTATTATGGTACAAGTTTCCCGATGGAATAGAGTAAACAAATCTGTGTCACCCAGGTTAATTCTCCGATCCTGGTCATTCTCGGAAAACGATGGAATATCTATCTATAAATACATAACGCTAAAAACCTCCTCCTTCTCTTGTAATTAAGCACAAAAAAGATATGGGTTCTCTTTCTCACCGCAGTTATAACCGTGGAAGCTGTGACATTGATCATGGGAAGAAGGTTGTCAGACTTTTTGGTGTCAATATTTCAACACAAAACCCAGAAGAAGAAGAAGAATCCATGATACAGAACCACCATAATCTCACTATTAGTTCCCTGGTCCGTTCAAAGAAGCAAAGCCTCAAACCATTGCAAGAAAGAAGAAAGGGTATATAATTCTTACTTCGCCTTCTTTTTTCTTTCCAGTTTTTTATCGTAAAAGGTGAAATCGACAGTGCTTTGCTCTTACAAACCTTAACAATTTTGTTTATTTATTTAGGGAATCCATGGACGAAGGAGGAACACCAAAGGTTTTTAGCTGGATTAAAACGCGTTCGAAAAGGTAAATGGACAGAAATTTCAAAGGAATTTGTGCCTACCAAGACCCCTTTGCAGATTTCTACTCATGCACAGAAGTACTTTCTGAGACGACTATTATCACAACAAACTGCTTCTGCTTCTGCTTCGGGCCTCCGCAATAACAAGAAGATAAAAAAATTATCTATCTTTGACATGCCATTAACCGAAGAATCTACAGTAATTAATACTCACCCTCTCCTCCTATATTTACTCATATCATCTCCCAATAATTAACCTGATGAATATTTAATTTTTTGATGCATGTTCGAACAGCCAACAACGGAAGGAAGAGGAGGAGGAAACAGTAGCGTTGATATTGTGTCACATTCGTCGTATGTTGTTGAGGCATTGAGACATCAGATGCCATCTTATCTAAAGAATATCTCTGCAATTATGTTGGCCCAGCACCGCCAGCAGCATTTGTCCAACTGAAATTAATAAATCAAGTCCCCTTTATTTTTGTTTTTTTATTGTTGTAATTTTTCATTGTCTCTGCAACTAAATAGTTGAAAGTAGAATTGGATGTCTTTTGTACTTGGAAATTCATCACTAATTAATGCTATGAAATATGCTTCGTACTTTGATTGGATGGGATCATTATTGGCATTTTCATATCCATGGCGAATGGGCATTGAAATAGTAAGAGAACATGTACAAAACTAAAGAATTGCTTCTTCTAAGGGCGTCTTTCCTTGCTGGTAGTGTCGAATATAGAAGTTGGCATAATTCCTCAACTTCTTATACAGTCTTGGCCTACTCTCGTTCACCAATTCATCAATTGGTTCAATCTCTTTCTCTGAATTCGGAAGACAGAATACCACCACTGAAATTCGTTTGCTTTCTGAATTTGTCACCACTCTGTGTACTGGACTCTTGAATATACCATTACTCATTATCTGCATGCCCACGTAAAATTTATATGTACTGATAGCAAACTTATTTTACTGAATTTTGGACAGTGAACAGAATAAAAAAAAATCCATTAACCTGTGCCTGATCGCCGACGTTAACGAGAAGAGCTTGAGGATTGATTGGAGCTCTGTACCATTGATTATCTTTCAAGAATTGAAGGCCTTCCACTAGTTTATCTTGCAATACAATTGACATTACTGATCCATCCGTGTGCGGCTTGAATCCCAGTATCAGATCAGGCCTTGGACATGGAGGATAGTGGTTGAATCTTGCTACCAGCATTGCCTTCTCCCCACACATTTCCAAAAATCTGTTTTCATTCAATTTCAATGATTTTGCCATGGCCTTAAATAATATTTCTCTCATCACTTCTAATTTCATAGCATATTGGTGCATAATTTCCCTGCACAAGGCATCATTTCCGCAAACAAAGATTGAGGGTAAGTTTGAAATTGAAATGTTGAGTAGAAACAGGACATGAGTTACCTAAAAGTTGCCGGATTATCGGGCCAGAATTTAGGTCTACGCTCGTCTACTGGACTTATCTGGAGATTGAATCGACCGGACCACTCAGGAACTTGATGTTCGGAAACCATGTCGTTGCGGTAACCTTCAGGTTTGCCATGTTCTCTGGAGAATCTACGCTTGTTTTCGGAAGGAAGTGCATAGAATTGGTGGGTAACTTCGCGAACTTTGTCTAGAAGTGTGGTTGATATTCCATGATTGATTGCCTGAAACCGCAAGGGATAAATTTTAGACAAGAAATCTAACTTTTCGCACGAAAAACTTTGCTTAAATGCAGACCTGAAAGGATCCGCCAGAGCTGAGAGCAGACAGAAGTTTCTCAAGCTCCTGCTGGCTGGTAGAGAGAGGGGATGTGAGGAGACTAATATCAATCGTCGGAATATCCATCAACGGTAAAGAAGCAGAAGCATCAACAACTCCAGTCCCAGCATATCTGTCTCTGCTGACATACTTCTCAGCTACTCCTTCTTCCTCAATAAGCAGTTCTTCAAAAGTTTTTGAAAGTGATTCCACTTGAGAAGAAGGAGCAGAAGTAAGAGAAGTAAATTCCGCCATGATAGGTAGTTAGTTGATCTGCATTCGAAATTCTCAGACAGAACCATAATATATAGCAACTATTGGAATCAAGTTTTCAATTTGTGCCAGCCCCATTCGATTAAATAATGATTGGATACAAGTGTTGAATATATAAAGAATGCACCAAATTCTTTATCACACCATTTAAATTCTTCATTAATTGAACAACACTCACAAATTTGTTACTGGTGATAATTAAGTATTAATTTCTTGTTCATATCTTATGAACTAAGTACCATTGAATCCATTATATTACAGGTATATAAGCAAATCCCATGCCGGCGCAGACATACGTTAGGTGTCTGCCATTCATTTTACCTTCTTTTCTCGGACAATAATTGACATTGAATGAGTCCAGTGTCTGCTATTCATTTTGTCAATAAAATAGACTGAACATCTTGGCTATAATACATTTTGTATATTTTATATTTTTTAATGTAAAATTTAAAACATAAAATATAAAATTTGAGACATAGAACGTAAAAATTGAAACATATAACATAAATAATTTCAAACACAAACATAAAATTTGAAACAACTAACATAAGAGTTAAAAAAATTAAGTGTATTATAACCAAACCTGCTAAAACTTACATATATATTTTATTCATGCGTGATATTGTTACAGTTTTATTATAAGAAATGAAAGAGTAAAGAGTTGTATTAAAAATGGAAAATGGAGGATTTCCTGACAAAAATAATGGTGATTTTGTTTTTGAACATAAGAGCTAAGTGAGAAAAGACAGCAAATTTTTTTTTATTCATTTTGCAGCCCTTTTATACAGAGCTAAAATTTTACAGAAAATAAGCTAATGTTTAATAGAAAGTAAACAAATTTATTGATTACAAGGTACAACTAAGAACTTTACAATAACAAGTTATAAATTCAAAAACTGTATCAATTACTTTCCTATTATTCAATCCATACGCAGCTGCTTAAGCATTCTTTCAATACTCCTCCTGCTTTAATGGCTACAAGGGCCTGGTTTGTTTCTTAAATCTTTAAATCAAGCTTTTGATTTAAATCTTTGGTTAACACATCTGCAGTTTGATCCTAGATTCTGCAATAAAATAGATTGACTTCACCTTCTTTATGTACTTCTCTTAAAAAAAATGTAGCTTGATCTTGAAGTGCTTAGACCTGCCATTGAGAATTGGATTATTTGGATTAGTTGGCAGCTTATTTACCAAAGAAACTGTAATTTTTGCTGCCTTTGCCCACATTATCTTCAGCAACTCTTTTTCATGCAGCATACACCTGATCATTTTCATAATACTTCTGTTTGTTCCTCTCACCTACACCGTCATTATGAGGGAAGGGTATTCTAACTTGCTTGCTGTACTGACAAGCCACATAGTCAGAGGACATATATTCCAGCCATGGTACCCCTTTCACGATTGTGTTTCTGCATATATAAAAGCCTAGCATGATGAACATATTCGAGCTTTTTGTGCCATAATTTCACATTGCTTGCACTACTTGTGAAGGTTATCTGCTCCTCCCCCATTAAATTTAGAGCAAAGCTCTGCTCTCATTTTCAACTGAAATACATCTCTGTATTTTTCATCTTTAATCATGCACCATTTATCTTCAAATATGACTCTGAAGCATTTCTCAATGAGCTGTCCAACACTTAAACAAATTTTGGTCAATGTGAGGCACACATAATATATCGGTAATATGCTTCAAACCGGATAAACTTTCTATGGCCACAATTAATTTGCCCTTGACTAAGATGTATTCATCATTTTTAATTTTTATTTTAGAAATAATAGTCTTGTCGAGCTCCTTGAAGAGTTTCGGGTCATCAATCGTGTTGTGTGTGCAACCCCTATCAATCAATTAAGAGTCATTAGAGCTGTTGCTTGTTGCAAAATATGTTACAACAAACTACTGCTCCTCTTGATATTGCTCAGTTATAGCATTTGCTTTGGCTTCATGTTGTTGTGATATGCAAATCCTCTCTATGTGTCCAATCTGGCCATATTTTCGGTATTAGACATCTAGTCTCCAGCAACACTCCCTTTAGGTGTGATTAGTTTTTTACAGTGTGAACACTTTGAATATGTTTTCTCATTGCTGGTCTTGAATTTGCTGTTATTTTCAGTTTTCTTGTTGTTCTTCTTCTTATTGTTTCTCTTGCCTTTACCTCTTCCTGGATTTTGTGCCTTTGCTTGAAAAGCACCCTAGACAAATTCCTCTTGTCCCATCATTCTTCTTTCTCCCTGTGCTTGCAATGCATACGCGAATCCTCCCAAAGATATACTTGATAAATATTTTGACTCTTCTAATGAAGAAATTTTAGACTCATATTTTTCAGGCGCAGTTACAAGAATTTTTTGCACAATTCGTTCATCAAGGAAGTCCTTACCAAGCAATATTACCTTGTCTATTGTGCTCAGCAACTTGACAAAGTAGTCTTTGATACTTTCTGTTTTTTTTTTTTTTTTCCTTATGCATTTCAAACTCTCTGATCAAGATAAGCACTTGTATGTTTTTGGTTCTTTCATTGCCCTGGTATTCCGTTTTGAGATAGTCCCAAATATCCTTTGCAGACTCCAGGCTCATGATTCTTGTAAATATTGTGCTTGACTGTTAGCTTTGGACTTCGTAGTCTTTTTTTTTTTTTTTGAGCCTTCAGTTGAACCATAGTAAGATTTGCAAACAGTGGAGGAATATCATAGTTTTATTCTACAGCCTCCCAAAGATCTAATATATTAAGATAGACTGTCATTCTAATAGCCCAGGCTTGATAATTATCACCATCAAAAATTGGTAGTGCAACATGTGAGATGGATGTTTCGGTTTCCATTGCTTTGCAGTTATTGTGTTTCTGGTTCACTCAACTCACATATCTCTTAAGCTGATGTTCCAATACCAATTTGTTGTTGAATATAAGAGTTAAGTGAGAAAAGATAACAAAAATAGAGGAAAAATTAACTTTTGAGGATTGGTTTTTTTTTTTTTTTATTCACCGTAAAGTCTTTCTATATAAAGCTAAAGTTTAATAGAAAACAAACAAATTTGCTGATTACAAAACATAACTAACAACTTCCTAATAACAAGTCATAAATTCAAAGATTGCATCAACTATTTTCCTAAAAACTTGGCCTTCAAACACATGTAGCATACTCTGATTTTGACCGACTCCTCAACAGCTAGTCAGCCTATTATTCAGTCCATATGCAGTTGCTCAGGCATTCTTTCAACAGATGATTTCAGGTCACTCAAGCTAGAAAGTGATATTACATCATTTGTTGCAGAGGTTCCTACTGCTTTCAAGGTTGAAAGTTGCTATCAATGTTCAAAAATATATCCTTCCTCCTTCTCCACCATCTCCGGCCACAAATGGTGCTCTGTCCAAGTCTAATTTTCTGTCCCCGAGTTGTCCAAATCATTGTGCTTGTATCCATCTTTGTCGGGAGAATGAGTTTTCCACTGTAGAATCAGATTACAAATAGTGCAAGTACTTGTTTGTTAGGCTAGAAAAAAAAATATACAAAATTTTATTAATTACATTGAAGGAGCAGCAACATTTCTAATGATAAGTTAATATCTTCAGTGCAGCTCAACAAATTTTCCTGCTTGGCATTGAGTATGATCCTTCTCATTTTGCTTATGAAAAATTGTGGATTACATGATTGAGGTTGTAGAGGTGAAGAAAACAAGAAATTTGCTCTCTGCTTCGCGTGTTAATGCAAATTAACACAAAATTAATAAAATATTAGCTCATAAAATAACATTCAAATACACGGAATCATTCTGAGAAGGTTATGCTTATGCCAAAATACAGTAGCGACAATATGCATGAGGTGGTAGTTTATTCAGTGACCCGTTGAAGAAAGGCCAGGCCCGCATTTCCAGAGAGAAGAATTGAAAGAGGAATCGACGAAATGTAGCTAATCATTGTGATTAGCTCTGAAAATTCTCCTCTCCCGCACTCTGGTTGGTTGCCATGAAAGTGCAGGTGAGTGAGGACAATTAATCTCCTCTTTCGAGCTTTTACTATTAATATCATTTTTAGATTTTGTATTCGCCAAGCATCGATCCAATGTTCTTCCGGTGAACAAAACATGCTATTGGAAATGCATTTGCATATGCTTTATAAAGAGTGTTACAGAGGATGGAAGAGATGCGTCTAATCTGACAGAAGAAAAGCCCTTTACATCGTGTCACCACAACGGCTCCTGTATCTCCTCTGCCAAGAACTTATGCCCTGTTTATGCTTGCTGCGGATTTGTTGCTGATCTTCAGTTACATTTTAAATTCATAGTGTGCTATAATAATATCTGATACTGTTGTATGACAATGTTTGCAAACAGGCAAAAACATGCTAGTCGTGTAAACCCAAATGCCTTAATCCATCAAAATAAATTAGTTTTACATCCCGTCTCTGACTGCAAGCCACTAGTAGCATCTAAAAGACGAGCCAAGGGGGAGATAAAACAACAGTGAACACAAAAGCAAGGCTTGGGGCACACACTTATAAACCTTAATTATGCTGGCAGAGATTTCATCGAGCTGCAAGTTTTTTAAGCACCTCTACTATTGGAAGGTCCGGAGGAAAACCGAAACAAAAACCAACAACTATATACAACCTTCCTACAATATAATTTAGTTTTCCAACCTTCCTACCATATAATTTAGTTGTCGTCGGCAGAGAATGGAGAGAGCCCAGAGAAAGGAGAGAGAAGGGCTCGCAAGCCTCAAACAAAGAACATTGAATTGCATACTTTCTCCTGCAGTCTAGGCAGCTGAGGGACAGGAACAGGTCCAGCGGATGTCATCCCACCATGGCTTGGAGATGTCTCTGATGCATCTTCAAACTTGATAAACGATCCCACCTGACTGGCTGCCAGATGAGCATAGCAAATCGGAGCAACTGCACGTACACAGAGCAAGAGGAAATGTTAAGAGTCTTCAAATAACAACAGTTTGACATAATGTAACTATTCGCTTTAATCAAATATATGAGCATCAAGTGTAGGTTAAGAACCAAATATTGAATTTTTCTTCATTTGAGGAGTAACAAAGTGTGTGAAAATAATTACAAATAGGGCTAGCGAAACATATGAAGACCTTGTCAAAAAGCACAAAGAAAATCAAGTAATTAAATAGAATCATGAAAGGTCTACTTATCAATAAAAGTAATAGTTAGCTCAATCACTTTGTCTGATCCAAAAACAGATCCATCAGTATAAACAATTTTACATTACCTATGGAAATGGCTGTAGTGCTTCTCTGATAGCTGCAATATTAGCAAGTATAATTTAGAAAAACACCAACACTTACTATTGGTTGAAACATATCACTGAAGCAATTATTCAAATATCCCTACATATATGAAAGTGCATGCACGAGGTCCTGTAGGTCATCTGCTGAAAAGCCAATCTCATCAAATAGAACATGATAATGTGTTGGCCTCGTAGTTCCCTAAACATTAACCATAATCAGAATACAAAGTCTTCTTTATTTTTTGAGATACCACAGCGGAACAAGAAAAATATGCAAGACAATACAAGTCAGTTTAATTTCAATATAAACAATGCAAAGAAGAATTTCATATGTAACAAATAAATGACTAATCAGAAAGCTTGTTAAAACGCATGCAATCATTCAAATAAATAGCAATACACAAATGTGTGTTGAAATCACAAAAAGACCACTAGCGAAATTTCACACTAACTAATACCGTTATGTGACTACTCACAATCATTCCAGCATGTGCACAAAGATAGAAGTCATAGTTTCTTGGATGACAGACTCTGTTATCCACAACAGTTCCTGCATAGGCACAAAAAATAAATACGGGGTTATACCTAATGTGGTACTACAGTTGTGCTCTAAAAAATTACAAAGAGGCTTACCAGGTGGAACATTATCAGGAGATCCAGATTGGAAAAATTTTGTATGGTGGTTTTTCTGTGCAACAATGACTGCAAACTTGGGGTTCCATTTCTCATCAAGAAACTTGCAGGCCTGTAAATATTATTAGACTTTTCAATTTCCATAGAAATTACAAGACTTATAGCTCGTAAAACATGTTTATCAAAGGCACAGGTAAGAAACCTCAATAATCTGATTAAGTTCAACATTCAAGACTTGATTGAACTGCGATTCACTGACACCATCCCTAAAAAATAGAAGAAATATTTGTGAGCAAAAGGGCACATGAAAACTATAATGAAAAAAGCTCAAGTACAACAATCTGAGTAACTATTCACATATTCTATTGAGAAAATATGAAATAATTACATCACAGTTCCCCAAAAACTTGCAATTGCCGGAGTTTATACTCAGGTAAAAACCATCAAAAACTTAAAATATAATAAATACAAGACATTTTCATCCAACAAAGAGTGTAGATCCACAACTGATCAAAAGAGAAAAATATTCTAATGTATGTACAGTGAAAAAAATCCTGGAATTATATACTCACAGACAATACATGTTTGAAACTGTAATATGGTACACAATAGTTTCTTTATTCCAAATTATATTTAGCAGGCTATAGTTGACAAAATTTCAAAATCCTTCACCAATTACAGTTGAAATGGTCCACTAGTAGTGGATTAATATAAACTTACTGGGTCATCTTACCCAATTTGGTCTCCCTTTAACAATTCAGATGAAAGAATCAGACACTGTTTAAGGAGTACTCCTAACTGAAAATTGTCAAAAAAAGATTATTAAACATGCTTTCTATAGAGAAATGTATAAATAACACGTACCTGAATATGATGATCTGTTCAGGTTTCCTTTTTCCTGAACTAGTGTAGAAGTCCAACAGAAGCTCTCTGCAATTGACAAAAGATGCATTATGTACACAATACTAGGACTCACAGTTTCATCACAATAAATGATCACTTTATCTCAAATATATAAATAAATACATTGGCAATTATCTAATTTCTTTAATTAAAAATTGATCAGTATTTTAAAAATAGCAAAAAAAAAATCCATAGCCACAGCTTCCCAACCACCAACAGCCAACACCCCACCCACCATAAGGAAATAAAAAAAGAATTGACAAATTAAAAAAAAAAAAAACCTTATTATGCCTTCATCCTCGGTGTCAGATACTCGCTGGAACAAAGAATCAATCATTTCAACTTTTGGAGACTGTGTACGCACTGCTGCTCTGTAACGAGAAATTAAGGGCCACTGCCTAGAACTGACCACCTGCAACATCCAGCAGCACAATACAAACAAGCTTAAAGTAAATCTAAGAATTTTTCATTCCCGGAAATGACAGGCATGTGGAGCATCAAATTAAGAAGATATAAAACCACAAGATAACAAAAGCATATTACTGCAGCAATTGATGGAACATCCGAATGTCCTGGAGATCCATGAGAAACATCCATCCCAAGGATGATGGTGGGAACCTTGGAAACCACAGGGACTGAAGGTGAATGTTCAACTGCCAACAATGAATTTAATCCACCAAGCTACAAGAAAATACGGAGGATTCATTAAGCAGGGGAACATCAGAGCAACAAAAAATTGTAGCACAACTGCAAACTAAAACAGAACCTGTAAAAGAAAGGGATAGTGACAAGAAGCCCAAATTAATCATCTGTCTGGGAATTGCTTACCTTTGCATTAATCTTAAGAAGAACATTTGTAAGATATTGGTCATTGACCCTTGTAGGAGCCATGCACTGAGTGACAATTCCAAATTCAGAGAGATTCTTTCTTTTCCATGGACCTTTCAGTGTGCAAATGCAAAAATATATCAGACAAATGCTAAAATGTTTAACAACTTTTACACAAGATGAGACCAAGCAATCAACCATAAATATCAGAGTTTTTCCTCTCAGGAAGCAAACAAAGAAGGAACTGTGGAGCCCCAGGAAGTTTAGACTGAATGTCTTCAAACATCTTCTCCACTCTAACCATTGGAGGGGAACGTCTAAACTGTGGATTCTCCTCAAACACATCAAATGGAGCGTCTATGTGCTGCAATAAGGCAATGAAAGGACCTCTATCAATCACTTCCATATAAAAAAGAAACATAAATCAAAGATCCGAACCCAAACTACTTGTCCAACCCAAAGAGGCTTTACCAATTTGCAATCACACTACAGTACATTACTTGATTAGATCATGCACTAAAAATAAATATAAGCTAAGAAAACTTACAATTCCTTTCATTTCTCCACATTTGATCAAATCTCGAACAAGGCTGCGGATATCACAACGCGCAGAAAAGTTTACTACAGCCCATCTTCCTATCTTAGTTGGATGAACCAATTTCTTTAGACAAAAAAAATTGACATTATGATTACAGTAACACAATAAAAGTAATGATAAGATGAAAAGACAAAAGGACAAAAAACCTTGTTGTTGAAATTCCAACGCCCATTCCGAGGGAAAAAATCTTCTCCATTGCCAACTTTTAACTGTTAGAGGATTGCTAGAGACTAATTAGTTTAAAAGGAAATCATGATATAATTGACCATCAAAATAAATTCTAATTCCTGGAACAAAAAGTAAAACTAGAGAGCTACTCAGAGAAACAATTAAGATATACCCTTGGAGCTGAAAGTATGCGACCTTCAACTGGAGCAAAGTTAGTACTGATTGAAATGCCACAGGAACGCAGCATTGGCTCAGCATCGTATTTGCTATTTCTTAGAGCCTTCAGGAAAACAAATTAAGTAAACCTCATCCCACAAAAGAATGTTGCATTTCAAAAGTCAAAGACACTTAACATTAGATAAAACGTTCATCCTTTCCTGTGGCTTCTGCCTTGATTTTTCCACTAGTGAAGCTCTCTGAAGAGCAGTTAGGGCTTTTGTGTAACGTTGTAAGGGCACCAATTCACAAAGCTACAGATATTGCAATTAACAAACAAAAAGACAATATGCAAGAATTGTTTGTTTTAAAACAAGCAAAACTCTTTCATGGTACATATACCATGTAAGTAAAAGGAACCCTGATACATCTGCTCACCTCAAGAGGAATATAGGCTGGTCGTTTTGGCTTACCAACATTAATGCATGGTAGATCTCCAGAGTATTGCAAATCTATATTGCGATGATTAACAAAATAGTCATAAACAGTGATTTCAAGTTCCAGAACTTCACCATTACCATCCTTTACATTCTTCTGTTTCAGTGAAAACCTGTAACAAGAACACACAAAAAGTATTAAATAAAAAACAAAATATATATTTAACTAACACATTACTCCAAATCAAGCCTTCTGGCCAAAAAAAATAATAATAACATAAACATAGCAGACATCATTAACCCAGGCACAATTACAAAAAAGAGATAGAAAGACAGCAGAAGAAGTATACATTTGTTCATTACATGGTTTCTCACTCAATCCAGTTATCTTGTACTCTTGATTGGAGGGTTTCGTCTTAATCCGCAGATTCTTTAGAGTACGTTTAGCCTATTAATTGAAACAAGTAGCAGAAATTTATAATCCAAGGAGTAAATAAGATAAATAAAAGACATACAGAAAAATTCTGATTACCTTGGCCCAATCAATTGAAAAGGGATCTCTAACATTTTGGTTTGAGATCAGAAAATCCACCACTGGACCCGGTCGTATTATCATGGTAGTTGATACATCTGTAGATAGGCAACAGATAATAAAAGCAATGTGACTTGACACAGAAAGTAAATAGATAATAATGATAATAATAACTTGAAAAAGTACTAACCAATATTCAAAGACAAGCCTCCCTGAGTGGTTCTAAAGCTTGAATGGAATCCTCGACAGCCAATAACACCACCCCCGATATCAGCAAAATTTTTGGGATCATTGTGGAAGAACGATTGGCGGACAAGGAGGCAGCCTCTATAACAGTTCCATCATGGTTAGATATATAGATAAATCAAGCCTCAAACATAACCATATAGCGCAAAATCTGCACCAATACATTTTCTACACAAAATGCAACAATTTGTGACTCATTGGATAACTACATTTACAACAGTGGCTGTTGACATTAAATCTCACAAGCATACTTAATGCAACTTGGAAATGACTCGTATTGACAAAGTAAACCTAATCCCAACAGTTCAAGGTGCTCTAATCTAGGGGTAGCAATTTTTAACACAACTTGTCAGCCAGACACAAAATTTGAGGATTCTAGTTGACATAAGATGAGACAATTGTTAAAAGGGTGACACGCTATGACAAGTTTCAAGTTTCTCGACACATGAACCTCTTTACAACACAGTTAGCTATTTGAGCAATCATATTATACTAACTTATTCATAATTTAAAATTTTGTTTTATATTTTTCGCATTTTAAAAAATTTTAGTTATGTCCATCATTCTAAAAGGTGCTTAGTTATATTTAGAATAAAATTAATTAACATTTGAGTAGATACTACCAGAAATACAATTGAAATATATTTCAATATACACTACGTGTGTGTTTGTGTGTGCTAAGCAACTAGCATGAAAGCAACCCATTCAATTGCTTAATTGTCAGGTTAGGATTTCCAATTCCTGACTCAACTATTAAATGGTTCATATTCAAATTGACCTCTATTTGATACAACACCAATACAACACAAGACCCAAATTGCCACCCGCTACTCTAATCTAACCATAAATAGTATAAACAAAGGGCCACTCACTGTCTAGCTGCATGCTGTCGTAAAATGATATCCAGTACCCTAAAGGCTTCTTGGGCGTTCTCTGATTCTTGACCTCGTAGCGCATTTGCAATGGCCTGTATGGGGATTTTTGCAGCATAGCTAATTTCCACTTTAAATGTTTTGGACCGATACGGACGCCGTAATCTCTTTCGATCATTCTCATTTGGACTTCCATGCTCATCAGGACTAGCATTTCCATAGTTTCTGTATACAGGAGAGCTCTTTTTGAGATTTAAAGCTAACGCAACAAACATGAAACCCATAGAAATCAAAAGTACAGTGCATGTGTACCTGTTAGATGTAACATCTTCGAGCACAACAGTAAACTCAAGTTTGTTGCGTGGGAGGGGACCAACAGTAAATAAACTCTTTTCCCCATCATAAGCAAAGTCCTTAGCAGATAATTCAGCATTATATGTCTCTTGTACCCTATCAATTACTTGTCTTCCAGTGCCCTTACCATCTGCAGGGCGACCATCTTCATAAGAAACAGCAACCTGCTTGCAACAAACAAACCAAAAAAAAAAAGAAAGCCATATGCATCAAATCTCAAGTGGGGCAAAAGTTACAAGATTTGTATAGAGGGAAGAAATCTGGACTAACACTATAATGGAAGAAGTGACCCTCTACATTAGTAACATTCACTTTGAAGTGATTTGTAAGCAGAGATATCTTTTGCCCTTTGGAACCAAGGCCACGCCTGGATATTGGAAGCCTCACCACCTTTTTCTTAACTGGTTCTTCTTCCACTCGTGTAGGAACAAAATCTGCTGGCATAACAGGTGGAGGAGGTGGCAAACTTTCAGCAGCTCCATCAGGCTCATATGAATCCATATCCTAATCAAGAAAAAAGAATAACAAAAAGATTAAGAAAAATAGAAAAAAGGGGGGGGGGGGGTGGCGGGGAAGCAATCATCAATGCATAAAATTCTGAGAAGAAATCAGTATATAATTATATAATTCAAGTTGAGAAAGGAAAATGCAACCAAATTTATGGGAAAATGAAAAGCAAAACAGTAATATAATGCCAGAGAAAGCACTGGATAAAAGAGAGAGAAGATTGAGACCAAAAACAAGTCACAAAAAGAAAAAACCTAAGAGATGCTAAAAAGGCTCATGATATGACAAAAAGCTGATATGGAGGGCCAAAAACCACCATAAGCTGGAACTTGTAAACACGGGGAAAAAATAGAGCCAAACAGTATTAAAAAAAAAACCTCAACCATTTCTTCAACAATGTACACGACAAGCAGAAAACAGGTTTATTTTAGATTCAGAAAATAAACAAATAACTAATCAATAGCAGGACAGCATCCCAGAGTTTACACTTCAAAGAACACCTACAGAAGAACTTATGAACCCCCAAAATCAACTCAGATGGTTAAACCTGGAATTATGCCACAACATGCTAACAAAAGCAATAATTTCAAACAGCCGAGAACACAACTTGACCAGAACAAATATGGGGAAAATACGACATTTAAATTAATTCATGTTGCCGAACAATTAACGATACAATATAACCAGAGAAGATACACATTCATTCCAACAACCAGGCCTACAAAAACCACCAAACAAGAAAAAATTAGACACAACAGCAAAGCAAACATCAAAAAATCCAAACAGAGAGTACAACTGCCAATGCAATTTATTTAGCTAACAGATAACAAAGAGTTTATGATCAAATAGTAAAATGACATACAAGAAAACGGAAGAAAACTCCAAAAAAACCAAAACCCAGAAAATACCAGTAAGGAGTACAATGCTAGTAACAATAACAACAAAAAAATACTTGAGAACCCCGAATAACTTAGTGAAAAATCCCTAGTAGACAGACCCTCCACGTCCAATTTCAAAGTAGTAAATAAATAAATAAAAAATGTGATGCAGTTTTAAGAAACAAAAGAAAACCCATAAAAATCATAAACCCATTCATACAAACTCATAAACGACACCAAACAAAGAAAATATCAGAAGAAACACCAAAAAGGAGTTTTCTTTACCCAAAAAAATCTAAAATGCGCAACATGCAAGCAAAAATAAGCATGCATTCACTGAAAATATTACCTGATGACAGAGACAAGCTAGCTCGAAAGTAAAGCCCAGTGAGTTGTATAACACAGCAAAAGAGAAACAAAGAAACTAAGAACAGATCGTGCTTAAAAGCGAGAAATTAGAAATTTTTAAAATTAAAAAAAAATTATCGAGTCAAAAATACTACTACATTAAATAATTCAACCAAATATTAGGCTTAATTTTGGTCGGGTTTAAGAGCTCGAACCCAGAAAGCCCAACATTAATTAAAAATTAAATATTAAAAATGATAAAAATAAAGTAAAATAAAAGTCTAAGAGACTAACAATGACAACGAGGACTTTACAACTAAGCACGCATACTGTTACGGAAAATTAATTTCACAGAACAGTCACGAAACGGAAGAAGAAACAGAGCAGCATTGCATAGAAACAACTCCAAAACACTTGAAAATAAAAAATTGTGACAAATGAACACGAACAGGGAAAAACATGCAACCAAACAAAGCTCGAAAAGTAGGGTACACAGAATAAGAAATTGAAAGCTTACAGCGAAACTTTAAAACACTAATAACTTCTGCCCTGCTTACCACTACTACTCTGTGCTTCTCCACGCTCGGAGAGTAAGTGTGTGAGAACTGATTTTCAGTTCTGATGGAGGACCGGAACACTCAATTTTGTCTCTTGGGATTTTAAATACGGAGGTAGATTGGATAAATCAGAGCCATCTATGTTCGATCAGTTTCGATAATCTAAACCGTACACGTGGTGACTGTACTTGTTTTTAAATTTGGTTTGTTGCAGAGAAAACTCGGTCACTCTCCCGGAGCGCACGCTTAAAGGGCAGCGGATAGATATGTCAGTTGGTCCCACCTCGATTAACGTCGTCTAATATACTATGTATACGTACTTGTTGTACTTTAATTGTTTTAAAGTATGAGTTGACGATTTTGCCATTGTTGACTGAGCTTGGAAAACAACATAAAGGCCAGGGGCAAAATAGGAATATTTGTTTTTTATAACTTTTTAATTAAATGCAATGATATTTATTAAACATCTATTGACAAATCCACCGTTAAATGAATTAAGAATCAAGAAGATTGATAAATCATAAATAATTATGTATTTAAAAAAATAAATAATTCAGTTAATATTGGGACCATAATTGTATTAAAAACAAGTAAATTAGACATATTTTAGAAAATAAGAAAAACTATTAACTTGCAAATTTGATTCCTTATCCGGAGTCGGCCGAATTTAATTTTAAAAAATAGAATCAACAGTTATTAATTTAATTTTTAATTTAAATTTAGTTTAATTTAAAAAATTAAATTAAATATATAATAACTTGTTTAAATTTATTTAATATAAAAATATAATATAATAATTTTTATTTTTAAATTTAAATTTAATAAAATTTTAAAAATATTATTTTTAAATTTTAATTAAAATTAAATTAATAAATATCAATTCGGTTTTACGACATTGTTTGCATGGACTAGGTTATGAATACTTGGGCTATGTCCACTTCATTCGAAAACTAAGGCCCACGTATAAGTATCTTGATGAGTCCACTTCGTTAATTGATTCTATATAAGAAAAAAATGATTAAAGATGTTTCAAATTTGCGAAACAATAAGTAAATTGTCCCGAAAAAAACATTATGATATTGTCCAAATTATTAACAAAAATTTGAAGTGATCGTTGTGATACTCTTTTTTTTGGATTCCTTTTTTGGATTTATTTTATTTTATATTGTTTGGCTTTGAAGTCTTAATCATTTGAAGCTAAGTGGTGGAACAAGTCTTGGAAGACAGACTTACTTAATTGATTGAGTAAATTAGGTGAAAAATTGTTGCATGTTTGACCCGGCTGATGACCCATTCAAACCGGCAAAGGCATCCTATCTTATTAAATTCAAAGGATATGACTTGACTTTAGTGGTTACACTTTTGGTTGGAACGCAATCTCTTTTGATTTTGAGGACCAAATAAGATGGATACTCATACTTTGACCAAGTCACTTTGACTTGGTGTGAATACAACACAAGAAAGTAGACTTAGTGCAACATCACTATTTAAATCCACATGCTATTCATTTGTTTTCATCCCATCAATTCCATTACTTGTTTTAGAGGGAACTGAAAATAACAATTCTAGAAAATACTTGATGTGCCTAAATAACGCGTGTGGATGCATACGTATATATGTTAAAATATAAAATTAAGCAAGATTCTAACTAACGTTGATCGTTGATCATCTTATGTTGAGCGATTTTGTTATGCAGTATTATCTTGTAATTTATTATTTTAATTTTATCATTAAAATACTATATAATTATCTTATATATCGTAACGGAGATCAGACAAATGTTATTCATTACTAAAAAATTGATACTACTTTTTTAAGTATTATCTTAAGTAATGGAGTATGCAATTATTGATAAGATAATCGATTATTTATACGTTTTAAAATAATTTATTATCATATTTTATCATTTAGATTTAATTAATGGATGTCACGTTATTTTAAAATGATAAAAATTGAAAATTTTTTCGTTAAAGTAAAAAATTTTATGCCAATTTTGTTAAGCATTATTGAAATTTTGAATTGAAGGGAAATGGGATAATCTTTACAACTACAAAGGGCACTGGCCTAAAGTGGAACAACACACCAAATCACCACCAAGTAAAATTCAAGAAGACAACGATAACAATTATGAAAAACACAAAAGATAGACAGAAAGCAAAACTAAAAATCATATTAAAATAAACAACACCACCACAAGTCCCTGCATTTTAGCAAAATGACAAATAAATATATAATTTAGTCTTTTATTATGAATGGATTCAATAACTTGCGATGTCTAATTTTTAAAAGGTTAACTCAATTTGATTCATAAATTTATTAAATTTGTGCCGTGTTGTATTATACTATGTTAATTCATAAATTTTTTTTAAAAATATTTTTAAAATTAATTAATTAATATGATAAAAATTTGTTATATTTAACTTATAGATAATAATTATTATATATATATTATTAATTTTTTAAATTATTTAATTAATTATTTGTAGTTTTGAGCTAGCTCATGTGCCAGTTTAACAAGCGTTCGTGTTTAAAATATGAACATAATTTGAGTATATATAAGATAATATATTTATTTTTGCTATTTTTTGCATTGGACTCTGTCATTCCTTGCCAACATGGTCTTTTTACTGCCTTTAATATTATCATTAAGCATTATTTATTTTTATAATAAAATATAAAATTATATTATTATTTGTTATTTTCTTAAAATTAGGGACCTATTCGTTAAAAACCCCAATAACAAAAAACAGTGCAAGTTATTACTTAAAAGTCTGAAATTCCCAATGCCGATCCTCTCATCTTCTCTTCCTTCAGAATCTTTTTTTCAACTCTTTCCTCTTCTCTTTCGTACCCTTTCAACTCTATAAGCTTTCTTCCTTCTTTCCTTCCTCTTTTTCACAAACCAAACCAAGCCAAACCAAACCAAACCCTACCCTAGAGATCTCTAATTGAACTAACGTCCACCATGGAAGCATCTGCCTGGTTCTGTCTGTGTTTAACGCTGACCCTAGTGTTAGTTTCTCATGTGCGTGGTAACTCTGAAGGAGACGCGCTTTACACCTTGAGAAGAAGCTTGTCAGATCCGGATAACGTGTTGCAGAGCTGGGATCCCACCCTTGTCAATCCCTGTACTTGGTTTCACATCACCTGTAACCAGGATAATCGCGTCACTCGAGTGTACGCTTGTGCCTTCCTTTTTTTTTTTTTTTTTTTTACTTCATTTCTTCTTTTAATAATTTGAGTGTTTGATGACTTTAGATATGCTGATTGATTTTGTGATTGTTTCCTTTTGGTGTTGGTATTAAAGTTGAAGTTTTGATTTTTTGTTTTTGGTATGAAGTGCTGGGAATAGGAAAGTAAATTAAGGGTATGTTTGGGGTTGAGGTGTTGTTCCTTTTAATTCGTAGCTGCTGTATAATGAACTGTAAAATGAAATTATATGAACTTTATTTAGCTGTGCGGTGTTATAATTGTTATAGTTTGCTTTATTTCTTGTTTTGGGAGTGGTGTCGACCGGTTTATTTAATATTTATTTTGTTTTATGCAATTTTATCTGGGGAGATCACTATTCAATTTCCTATTGCATCTTTGAATTAATGATTAATTTGTTGAACTTCCTGAACTGAGGCCATTGTTATAATATATCTCCTTCGTTCCCTTCTCTCGACACTCAAACTAAAATAATTTGTTGATATCTTTTGATTGAAAAGCAAACAGAAAGAAGGAATGAGTAGATTTTAAAGTGCTATAGGTTTCTATTTCAGTGTTACAGTCTTAGTGAAAGGATTTCACGTGCAGGGTTCCCCTGTCAAATACTGAGTTCTGGTTAATAAGTTTAATTGGTGCTCTTCCAGATGCCCTGTATTGCCATTAACTATGTGGGTACTAGTTAGAATGTATTATGATCAATGAGACGCTACTTGATGGCCAACTTTATTTATTTATTTTTCCTGTTGAAGGATTTGTTGTCACTATTGTGTTTGGGTTTGTTTTCTTTTTAAGAAAAGCTGTGAATGTTATAGTCCTCATCAGATTATGATATTTTCTGCAGGGATTTGGGCAATTCAAATCTCTCTGGACATCTCATACCTGAACTTGGGAAGCTAGAGCATTTGCAATACCTGTACGTTTTTCTCCATCAATTTCTCCTTTCTTTAACAGTATGCAGTAGTATTTACTAATGCTTTTTTGTTTAATAAATTGTTTGTTTGTATATGATTACTTGTTTGATATCTAAATTTGCACTGCTTAAAATATGTTGTTTTATTCATTCTAAACCCCTTTTTATCTGTCTGGATATAGGGAACTTTACAAAAACAACATCCAAGGAACTATCCCTGCTGAGCTTGGTAACTTGAAGAACCTCATCAGCTTGGACTTATATAATAACAACATCTCGGGGTCCATCCCTCCTTCCTTGGGAAAATTGAAGTCTCTTGTATTTTTGTAAATATCTTCACTTACACCAACCTTTTTATACCTGTCTTCTTGATTCGGAATTGGGTGATCTGCTTGCCAATTTGACTAGCTTGTCTGAAAAAACTCAGTAAATTGTTGTGTTACATGTAGAAGTTAGGGTTACAAAACGTTTGTATGGGATTGCAACGCACTTTTATGGTCTAGGCTTGTCTTATTGATTTTTAATGTTTCTTCTTCTTCTTTCTGTGATGCAGAACATATGTGCTTTTTTTGCTTCACTGTTTGTTCTTTTTCTGGTGCAATAATACTGTTTATTCTAGTAGTTTTATCAACAAATTGGCCCTAGTTCTGAAGCCCAAGTATTTGCCTTTCTATTTAGAGATCAAATTTTGGGGCTCGTACGGGATCCAATCAAGGATCTACACATTTACTTAAATATCTAATTTGATATCGAACTAGATAAGTTTCTTTGAGTAGAAACCGTGTGTTCTTGGGGCATGCTCATTGGTTCATGTAGGACATTTGCTCTTTCTCTAATTATTATTTGCTTTTGGCAGGCGGCTTAATGACAATCAGCTATCCGGGCAAATTCCCAGGGAACTTGTTGGAATTTCAAGTCTCAAAGTGGTGTAAGTAAAAAGTTGTTTTTTCCCCCTTAATTTTTTATTTTTGCGGATGCAATATTTAGGCATTGTCCTATATAGCTGTAGATTTATACTCTTGATTTTTTTAAATGTTTTCAGGGATGTTTCAAGCAATGATCTCTGTGGAACAATTCCTACCAGTGGACCATTCGAACACATCCCGCTCAACAAGTAAGTTTTGATTATTATGTACTTTGTTGCTTGCTTCCTTGCATATTATATTCTTATCGTGGCTAACATGTAAGGGCATTGTTTTTTTTTTCTTTTTCAATTATTTCATATGTCCACACATAACCTCTTAACATCTTTTATGTGTCATTGAATTGCAATTTATGCTATCATCTGGTCCTCGTGTCACTCTTCACATGTTAGATATTGACTATGTCAGTGTCTGTCTTTGTAGACTTAGGAGGGAGAGTTCTTTTTGCTCTTTCTCTCTCTCTGCCCCCCTCCTTATTAGACGCCATTATTTTTTGGTTGTTTTGCTAGGAGTTAGCTGTGATCTGTTAATATCTGTCTTCCTCCTTGCCCGTTTGAGATTCAATATCTTAGTTTGTTGTATGTTCCATTTTCTTTGTCTCAAGCACTGAACTTTATCTATACCATATGATTATGTTTCTGGGTGTTTCTGTTATCCAGGGGAGATCCCATTATGTCTATGAGGTTTTTATAATGTGGAACATAGAACTTGCAACTCAGAACATAAACATGTGACAGTATACATTCAACTTGTAACCTTCCATGTTGCACTTTTCTGTTCCATGCTGCAAAAATTCCTAATCTGTCATAGTATCCATAGTTTGCCCCTATACTTCTAATGGGAAATAAAAATTGTGTGAATTATGAGGATTTGAGGTATGTACTATGCACTTATACTATAGTGCATTTAATTTGAGTGATTATAGGTAGGGTGGTTATTATTAGTTACTCTTGTAGATTGACCTGCCACCTGTTTCTTTAGTATCAGAGAGAGTTTTGATTAATGACTGAAATTTATATGATTACGTATGTCCTGGATAATAGATTTCAGCTTCTTAATTGTTAACTTAGTGTTGATTCAATGCACTGTGAATTGTTACTTAATTTGCTTTGGAATGTTTGTGGGTTTAGGAGTGTATTATTCATGTGATGCTTGTGGTAAATCATAGAGATTTCAGATCTTTTAGCATCTTAAAACTGAACATGGTAGGCATCATTCTCCAGGGCTACACAGATATTGTCAGATGTGTGGAACACATTAAGTCATTTTCCACAAAGTTTCATTGAGAAGCTTTGATGGGAACCCTTCTGAAATTATATCTCCTGATGAACTTTGAAATTAACCACATACATTGTTATCTCCAACTTTGTTTTGCAATTCAATTAACTAAATGAAGGATTTGGACGCGACCCCTTGGTCAACATGCTTTGATGCCATGTTGTGGAACCATTTATCCCCAAGCTTATTATAAGGACCTGGCAATTTGAAAACATCTTTAACAATATATTTATTCAACTCTACTTATTTCCAAATGGAAATGCCTATTTTTGCATTCTGATTTGTGTTTATGGAGTTATAATACTTCCATATGATAGTGAAAACTCCAAATCTGATATGAAATTTATGATGATTATTCCCACCAGTTAATATAAATTCAGCAAAGCTCTTAATTTGTACTGCAAATAGTTGAAGTGAAGTGGCCACTCATTTTCTGGTTTTGAAACTTACTATGGTTATTGAAGTATTATGATTAGGTGAAAAATGGCAAACATAAGATCTCCAGGAGCATATACAAGCTAGCCTTAAACGTTAGTGGACTACCCTTGTTTGTTGCTCAAAGAATCCAGATTTTGAGCATGTAGCATCTTCTTGAGACTTCTTAAGTTTTGCATTTTGGAGACTTCAATCCTTCTAAGTTGAATCGATTTTGGCTTCATCAATATCTGATGTGATGTATTGTCTGTTATTAACCATGCTAGAAAGTTCTGGTTTCTGCCCTTGATAGATCATCACAAGCTTGTTGATTGATTTATTTTTTTTCATTGTGTTTGTCTGAGAGTTTCTTATGCATGCATTATCAGAAAACAAGGGGCTTTTTGTCATGGTGGAAATCAATATTAAATGATATTATATTGTCAACTGCTAAAGAGACTTGTTCTAGTGTTGATTGCTGGTACAAATTGCTTGAACTGTTTTGTATTACAAGTTATTTGGAAACTTCTGCTTTCTGCCAAGCATTGAATAATTTTCCTCCCTTATGTGGAACACTTGCTAGCTATAGGTTTCTTATGTCCAGGCCGGCCTAACTTTCTGTTATTAAAGCGCTACAATGTACCTTTGTCGCAATATGTGACCATATTTTATTTCAATGATGTAGCTTTGAGAATAACCCTCGACTAGAAGGTCCGGAGTTGCTGGGACTCGCTAGTTATGACACAAACTGCTCGTAAACAATTGACTACTGGTTCAAGCTCTACTCAGCTTCAGATTAGATATCGTGCTTGGTGAGATTGAAAGTGTCTTTTACCTCAAAAAAAGTGTAGTGTTATGGGTGAAATGAAACCGGTCATATATGTAAAGTTTTACTATACTGCTTAAATCCCGTCCAGCATCTGTAATAGCATTGTTGTGTCTCTTCAGTCTAAAAAGAAATAATGTTCCAAGACAAGAATGTTATTAATGTAATACTAGCCAATGGTTTTCTATTGTCTATGCTTTAATATGATGGACCAATCTTAGATTCTCATCCGTATAGAATGTGTCAAATGCTAACCTTACATGCCCTTGTTCGATATCATTTTTCATATAACCTTCGTTTAGTGGTGTAAAATGTGTGGGACAAGTGAGCATTACACAGCACAACACTCAAGTATGAAGTTGATATAATGCAACACAAAAAATAGTGGATGGTCATGGCATGATAAAATACACGTTAAACCTGTATGATTCACATGATATGAGCTTTTTTCAAGTTCTCTGTCTTCTATTATTCTCTTTTAACTTATTGTTGCGTATAAATAATCGGAATTTTATTACTCTATACGATTGTTGATAGGCTTTACAACTATTTAAAGATCTTGGTGTTTGCTTTTGTCCCCATGCAATAATTCGAAGATCCTTTAGTTTGCCTGTCGCTTTACAACATAAACAAATAAATAAAGAGGGTTTCGTGTTATTTTTGGGGTATGAATTCCCTATGAATCACAACCCCACCCCAAATTAATTGGGGAACAACTTAGTTTTAAAGAAACCGATATTTATTTGCACATTCTTCTTTCATTGAATGAAAAAAAAAATTATATCAATCACAATTTCAGGGTTATTGAAAAAAATATCTGATATTCAATTATATGTTTTTTGATGTAAGCTCATTATATGGGCTTATGCAGTTTTCTCACATGCCTCCATCTGACATTGCTTCCGTAAGTGAAGGGGATCTGTTCCTATCCTGTCTAATTTCCAATAAGACAAGTAGAAATGAAAAAAAGAAAAAGATGACAGAAACTGGAAAAGAGAGAGAGAAAGAGAAATGACCCCGCCATTACTGTCTGTCTGTAAAGTTATGGAGGTGAGCTTCAAGCCAAAGAAGGTGCTAGCTGATGTAATAATTTAATTTCCTGGGAAAACAGCAAAGACACCCAGGGTGGGATGCAATGCTGTCACAAGCTGATACAATGTCCCGAAAAGAGAGGTTTGATAATCCTTATTTTATCGGACAATTATTATCATGCTGAAGCTTATCAGATTCTGATTCAGATTTTGCACGATTAATCTGGTAGGGAAATAAATAATTTAAGAATAAAAAATAAAAATAAATATTTTTTGAAAATTTAAAATGTAGATTCAGTGCAATTTAACCACTAAAACCATCACTTATTAAAGTAATTTAACATTAAATCATCCGAGATAAATTCTTTGGTATAATTAACCTTATTGATGAATTAAAAAAAATGTAAATTTTTTATTATATTAATTAATAATATAATTTTTTATTTATTATTAATAAATATATTTTTAAAATTTATTTATTAAAAAATATCATCGTACTAATAATACTCAAATAATAAAATTATCGTACTTAAAATTAATATTTAAAATAAAAAATTAATTACTATAACCACAAGCATCATTATTTTTTTATTTTTTTATGTTAAATTTAAAATTGAGTTTATTAAATTCAAAATAAAAAATATAAAAATAAATAATAAATAATATTTAAAATATATAATAAAAAATTAAAATATAAAAGAATAATATTTAAAATAATATTAAAAAATTTTAAATTATTTTTAAAAAAATTAAAAAATAAGAATAAAAAATGCTTTTAAAATATTATATATTTTTAAAATTAAATGTGATATGACGTGGCTAGACGTATAAATTGACCACTTGTTGCTTTAAATGATGACGCGTGTTCATTCTTCATCCTCAAAAAATTTGACACATTTCACACGTGATTTTTCAAAGTAAAACATTAAAAAAAAAAAGGGTAATTTTCTTTTTTCTTCACATGTTCTTTCTTCGTTTTGGCTTTTATCATTCGTTTGAAAAAGAAACAAAAGTCATTTAATGTTTTGGTGGTAATGTATTATTACCCTAGTGATTCAACAAAATATTTACATTAGTTATATCATTTTCTTTTTAAAAGATGTCAAATTCATTTTGATTATAATAAATTAAATATGTTAGAATCCGATTAAAAAAATAGTGTTGTTAAGAGTTTTACGCCAGTTATAATTAGAAAAAGTTAAAAAAAATAAAAGTAGAAATGAAGTCCGTTTTAAGTAAAACGATTTTATCATATCAGTATTAAATATAAATCATCTAATTAATAAAGTGAGATAAATATATTAATTAATTATAGATAAAATAAAAATTAATAAAATATTTTATAATTTTTTATTATATTAATTAAATAGTAAGATTTTTTATTAATTTTTTTTTACTTATAATTAATAAATATATTTTTCTTATTTTATTTATTAGATAATTTTACTACGGTCAATAATACTCTCATAATACCAGAAAAAGTTAAAAAGGTAAAAGTAAAAATAGAGACAGTATTAAGTAAGACGATTTTATCATATTAGTATCATTGAGATAGTAAAATTATCTAATTAATGAAGTGAGAAAAATATATTAATTAATTATAGGTAAAAAAAATTAATAAAATTTTTTATCATATTAATTAAATAATAAATTTTTTATTTATAATTAATAGATATATATTTTTTTATTTTATTTATTAGACAATTTTACTACATTAACAATACTCACATAATTGTATGGTACTATTTAGAACTCTTTTTTCTTTCTATTCTCTATTTATTATACAGTCAAAAGCATTCAAAAAAGCATTAAGGAACAAAAGGTCAATATCTTGACTATTGTTATTATTTTTCAAAAACAATACCACATTAATCTCAATTAAAAATTATAAAAGATAACTCTTTATTGACTTAGACTTTTAAATACAATCATATTGTTGTATTTATATTTCATTTTTAAATTATCGTCTGTATATTTATTAATTTAATATTTTATTCTATTTTAATTTTAAATATACTACTAAATACAACCATTGCTTCAAATATTTCATCGCGTTAATTAGTGATTCATATGTTATTTTTCAAAAATAAAATAACATAATTTTTTTTTTTGTAAAATAAAATTATATTTGTTGTAATTTCATTAATAATAATAATAATAATAATAATAATTTAATTTAATTTAATTTATTTTAAAAGCAATGTAAGATTTTGATGCATGTGCTATTAATTAATTTGTATACATACAAATTAAACTTGATCAAGACCAAAATTATAAAAGAAATCAACATTGATTGGCAACAAAATCAAATATGAAATAAAATAATATTCATATATAGTTGCCAAATTGGAGCTGGAAAAAGGTTTCTTTGCTTTGAAGATGTTCTATTCTTTCTTTGCTATCACACCCTACTTTTGCTTTTGCTTTTATTTTATGATTTTATATATATATATATATATATAATAAAAGACAAGACAAGTCCCCAACATTAATGGTTGTATATTTGGAAATTCATGATTATTCCTTTTAAAAGAATAAGTTTGCATTAATTGTATATACCTTGCTTTATTCTTATAAATGTTCTTAGAATTTTATCTATTCTGTAACTTTTATTATTGCAACAAAGTAAAATTATTGGCTATATTTGAATTTGAAGGATACCAAACTATTGATGAAAACTAAAAGAGATATATTCAGACCCTCGATACGAATAATTTAGTATATTGAATCAGTAAATTCAGCTATTTCTCTTAAATAAAAAAAAATATTATAAAAAAATATTCAAAAAAAATTCTTTTACTTTATTTTCAATCTTTATTTTTTATATCATTAAATTATTTGATTTTTTTTAAAAAATAAATTTATGTGATATATAATTAACAATGCAATATTATCGTATTAGTTTATATAAATAAATTATATACCTCGAATATTATTAAAAATAAAATACTTCCTAATTTTAATATTTTAATTATACAATTTCACAAGTGAATTATTTAAAATAATTTTTGAAAAAAATATTAATAATATGTAATTAATAATGTAACTCTATGACATCAATAATTATTCCCAGATAAAACAAGTCGTAGTGGAGCACTCGTTATTGCATGGAGTGATTAAAAGGAATATACACTTCCCACCAGACACTCAACTCAACCCACTCTGTCAACTCTTCTTTACAGACAGCCTGCCACTAATCAATAATAATCAAACCTTTGAATTATTTAATTTTAAAAGTACCATGATTCTTTCCTTGTCTATATTTTTATCTCAATCAGTGCAAATTGATAATTATTTATTAACAAAATACAGCATAATAAGGACATGTATTTTGACCGTATGCTATGCTATCTATGCATACACTTGTAACAGGAGAGAATTATATATATATAGAGTGTCATCCATCCTACACACACAGCGCACCATTGTTGGTCATTATATCTCCACAAAATGGGTGCGTTTTGTGGTTTTGATCTGAGAAATCTTGTTATTTATTGCATTTTGGTGGTGTTGTCTTCTTCAGCTCGAGTTTCATTTGCTGCCAAAACCAGGCATTTCAAATGGGAAGTTGAGTACATGTTCTGGAAACCAGATTGCCAAGAGAATGTTGTCATGGGAATCAACGGCCAGTTTCCGGGACCGACTATCCGGGCTCAGGCCGGAGACACCATAGCCGTCGAGCTTACCAACAAACTTCATACTGAAGGTGTTGTCATTCATTGGCATGGGATCAGACAGGTTAGATGCTAGATTTTTTTCTTTCTATTCTTTCTTTGCATGAATCTGAATTATTTTTGTTGGTACACAGTTTGGAACGCCATGGGCAGATGGGACTGCTGCCATTTCTCAGTGTGCTATAAATCCTGGAGAAACTTTCCTTTACAGGTTCAAAGTTGACAAGGTAACGACGAACAAACTTTCTGTTCCTGCGATTGGAATTCCAACCTCAAATCTTAATAAACCTGAAGCAATTGAATGTTATATACAATACAGGCGGGAACATACTTCTACCATGGACATCTGGGAATGCAAAGATCAGCAGGATTGTATGGATCTCTGATAGTAGAACCAGCTCCAGGAGAGAAAGAACCCTTCCACTACGATGGCGAATTCAACCTATTACTCAGCGATTGGTGGCACAAAAGTGTTCATGAACAAGAAGTTGGCCTATCTTCAAACCCATTTCGATGGATTGGTGAACCCCAGGTGAAAATAAATAATTTAATAAAATAAAAAATTTTATATGTTCCCTCCATAAGAATTCAATAATTACCTGTATGGAAGCTGACACTCTATAGTAAAACATAATTAGGTTGGTAGGTAGGTGGATCATTATCCATTCACATAAAATAAAAGATTCATAAATCAACCAAAGAAGTTAATCCATAAAATTAGAGAAATTTTTTTTGTTATTAATTGAGTGATGATTTTGTTTACTTAATCATTTGGGATGTGATTTCTTATTTGTCGGCAGACTCTGTTGATTAATGGAAGGGGGCAATTCAACTGTTCAATGGCAGCACAATTTAGCAACGGCACAGCACAACAGTGCAAGTTAAGAGGAAGTGAAGAATGCGCACCCCAGATCCTGAAAGTTCTTCCGAATAAAACCTACAGGCTCAGGATTGCCAGTACCACAGCACTTGCTTCTCTCAACTTGGCCATTTCTGTAAGTCTGTTTTACTACTCAATATTAGTTAATTAGTTAAACCCTTCATAGATTCAAAAATAACAACAATATCGAGCTCAAAATATAAATTTATAACATTTTAAGTTAAGAAAAGATGTTTAGATCCATTGAAACTATGGAATAATATAACATGAGACCTTCTTTTCAAGATGCTTGTGATGTGTTTCTCAAAGAAAAGTTGACAGGTAGAGGTAAAAGTAGAAGTGCCTTTTCAATAAGCAGTAATAGATGCTTATGCTTTTTGCATATGGTAAATGGTGCCAACCCAAAGCATGTTTCAAAAAAGAAACAGAGAAAACGAGTTGTATTGGTCAAAAAGTATTGAAAAGCTGGATGATATTTACAAGTAGTAGTGGGTAGTGGTGGGGATACAATTATATTCTAAAAGTTAAAGCAAAATTCTAAAATAATTAGTCAAAGAGAAAGTCTAAGAATATATGTTATAAGAAGTTTCTTTCTTTATATTTTAAATTTTATGCAAGTATTTTAAAATTTTTATATTGTTATATTCATGTTTTAAATTAATCAGTTTCAAATTCTTTTATATTGTAATATAAATATAAACATCTTTTGATTTTTCTTAAAATTCTTACCTGGAATCATTCACTAAGCATACTATCACATCATGTCATTATGAGATACACCCTTAATTGCTTTTTTAGTTTCTTAATTACACCGATGATTACAAAGAAACATTAATCTAATTAAGAGTTGATTTTCATTCTTCAGAATCACAAAATGCTGGTGGTGGAAGCTGATGGAAATTACGTGCAACCATTTGAAGTAGCAGACATGGACATTTACTCTGGTGAGAGCTACTCAGTCTTACTGACAACAAATGGAGATCCTTCAAGAAATTATTACATTTCGGTTGGTGTAAGAGGAAGAAAACCTGAAACTCCTCAAGCCCTAACAATTTTAAACTATCTTCCAACTTCTGCTTCAAAACTTCCCCTCTCCCCACCACCCATAACTCCCAGATGGGATGATTATAATCACAGCAAATCATTTTCCAACAGAATTTTTGCCCTAATGGGATCCCCAAAACCTCCCAAAAATTTTGATCGTCGGATAATCCTTCTCAACACCCAAAACAAGATCAATGGATATACCAAATGGGCCATCAATAATATTTCCTTGGTTTTGCCTGCTACTCCTTATTTGGGATCTATTAAATATCGTGTTAAAGGAGCTTTTGATGGGAAAAGTCCACCGGAAAACTTTCCCGGCGACTATGATGTGATGAAACCGCCTGTAAACCCTAATTCAACTCATGGAAATGGGGTTTACATGCTAGGGTTGAACACCACAGTGGATGTTATACTTCAAAATGCTAATGCACTGACTGAAAATGTAAGTGAAATCCACCCTTGGCATTTGCATGGACATGATTTCTGGGTGTTGGGGTACGGAGAAGGAAAGTTTTCCAAGGAAGATGAGAGGAAATTGAACTTGAAGAATCCACCATTGAGAAATACTGCAGTGATTTTTCCATTTGGGTGGACAGCATTGAGATTTGTTGCTGATAATCCAGGAGCTTGGGCATTTCATTGCCACATTGAACCTCATTTGCACATGGGAATGGGGGTGGTATTTGCAGAAGGAGTTCATCGGGTTCGATACATACCAAATGAAGCTCTTGCTTGTGGTTTGACTGGGAAGAGATTCTTGAAACCCTGAAATAATTGAGCTTAGCTAATTAGTTTTATGAAACCTTTTACGTATTGCAGATCTATTTGCATACATATATATAATGTTATACGAGAGAAATTTTATCTTATTTTTATTTAATAATATTTTATTAATTAATTCCATTGTCACCAATCACGCATGCATACTTTTTTGCAATCCTTGTGTTCCCTCAACAATTAATCAACAAACAAATCTAAGAACCCAATCAATAATAATATCCGGTGGGGGTCCTCACAACTTGGACTTTATAATTCAATGTCCACTTCATGCGTAATCTCAATAATGCAACCCAAAATTTCTTAGGGATTTTTTTACGCGCACTTATTTAAATAATACATATACATATACATATAGATAAAAAAAAAATATTAAACATCTTTATCGGGTACAATAACCTTTAAACTATAATTATTATGAGACGAAAGTATTACATATTTTATTAAGATATAATAACGTCAAATGCTTTTTGAATTTTATTTTAAAAATATAATAGAATCACGTCAATTTAAATGAAATCTTAAAAGTATACTAATAATTGTAGTAATTAAACATTGACAGTATAATAATTGAATTATTTAACTATTATTTGATCATTGTTATTATAAAATAAAGATGTCAAATGAGTCGAAACCAAGTCTGTGTGGACCCAAACCATGAATAAGGGAATAAAGGCTTATCATGGACTTGAATTCGTAGATATATTTATTATACTTTAATATTATATAAATATTATAAATTTATATTTATAAATAAATACTAAATAATTTATATAAATATTTTACTCATTTCACATATATATATATATATATATATTAAATAATTTTAAATTAATTTAAATTTATAATAATAATTAAATTATTTTTTAAAAAAAATTTAAGATGACCTGTAAATTGACTCGAACTCAAAATTGGATTATATTTCTTTTTCAAGTTAGCTTAATCCTGTTAAAAAGAAGTCCATACAAACTCATGGGTTAGTTCGGATTGATTCGTTTGACACTTTTAATATTAACCATTCATTTACTTATATTTAATAGCTAATAATTTTATTTTACTGACCCTAGTACCTTAATTTTAAATATACTCTCAATTCTAGATTCACACATTACATATATTCATTTGGGAACCAAATCAGGGCTTTTATTCTTCATGTCCGAATGATTTGATTTTAAGAGAATTTGGAGTGAACTTGGCCCGAAATCATAATCCTTTGGGAATTGTTTGGGCATTGACTTTGATTTAATATTTCCCACTTCAGAGTTAGGGCATGATTTTGATTTCATTTGGCTTAGGTAATAAAGACAAGAAATACATCGAATAACATATGCTTCAATATTAATTTTTAGTTTTTTTTTTTATTTATAAAAACCAAACAATTTAAGACATTAATATATACATACATCCCTAACCCTAAATGATATCAATTAGCCCTTAAATAATTGGATTTCCAACTGTGTTTATGTGATTTGATTTTTTTGTTTATGTTTTGTTAAATTTTCTACTCATTTTTTAAATAAGAATTTTTTTTTTTCAAAATAAATGCTTTTATAAACTAATTTATGAAAGTAATTATTTTTATAATTTTTTAAACAAATAAATTAGAAAATATGTATTAAAACAAAAATACTTTCATAATATAAAAATGTAACAGAAATATCACTTTCGAACACAAAAAAGTGTGATTAAAAGTGACGTTCAGACACATTTGTATATTACTTTCGATCAAATAAAAAGTGAATGTAGTATTTTTTTTTTGTGTATATTTTGATCCAAAATTTAGTCATTTGGTAAAAAAATTATGAAGATGATTATTTGCATAAATTAATTTATAAAAATATTTATTTTAAAAAATTTAGCTTTAATTAACTAATTGAGTAAGTGAATTGATAAATTCCAAACTTAATAACATACAATTGTTGACTATTTGACAGCTTGTAGATTTGTAAAATTGCAGATAGATGAACTGTCAAGCTCAAAAACTTGACGAATCATTCATAAAATATGGCTATTAGATATGAATTCTTGTCAAGTTTACATCTCATATTAATGATATCAATAACCATTTGTGGGTCTACTCTTGACATGGGGATGAAGAAGATGACCAACTTCAACACACCATCACTCCCTCTCCATCAAACGACAACACATTCATATTTCCATTCCAATTCAGATTCCATTTCCTGCTGCTTGCTGCCCACATGCTGATTTGGTTGATGATGATGTTTCAAATCAATAAAGACATTTTTCAAAGAAAAAGAGTGCATAAATTTATTTCTGTGACACTTCATTTCATCACAGACATAATCTACTTAACAATAGGGCTTACCATTGGGAAGGATCTAGCGAGAAATGTCGCTTATCTTGTGTAGCACATTTGCTAATTATTGTTGCGCATCATCCATTGCAACTCCTTGACCATGAAAGCACTTAGATTGCCTCACAGGCCTACGAATCTTGGCCATGTCTGGTGACATCTGCTTAATCACTGCCATTAGGACACCACTTTCCACGCCTTCTTCAAGTCACGAGGCTTCTTGTAAGGCGGAGAAACTTGATCCTTGGGCACACCCAATTGCGGCCGCCATTCCTCTTTTCCGGTGGGCCACTATGGAAATTGCTTTTGAGGTGGATCACGGAGTTGCTGTGTGCAGACAAGAGTGAAGCAAGGGCAGTGTCTTGCAGCTTTTGCAAATTATGCGGGGTTCGACCAAATGAATTACAGCCCTCATTATTGCCAGGGATTGAATTGTCAGCTTTAATAGCAGCTGGACCATTACGATCAAACCCAACCTTGTCCTTCCACCATTCACGAATATTGTCAGATGCCCCAGTCACAAGCTTTCCTTTCTCTAGAATTATCACATAAACAAAACCTTAAACTTTACAAATTTCCACCATCTTTAACATGTGTTTCAAGATCCCATATTGAGCCCGTGACATCTTCCTCCTCCTTGCCTCCTCTTGAGACTGCCGCTGCTTAGCCATGTCAATTCTCACCACACCCCCACCCTTATTCCGTTCTTTAAGCCATTTGAGCCTTATTTTGTCCCTCTACATCCTCCTCTCAAGTTCATTAACATCAATTTCGTCATCAGATAATAATCCGTCAGAGTAGCCCCAGTTCAGTTTTTGGTGCAGCCAGATCTGCATCGCCCGAAGGAGCAGAGAAAAAGTTAAAAGTCACCACAAAACCCCATCTCATCAAACATTATAGCCAATCCCATAAAGTCAACCCCAAAGGAAACTTCAAATCTTCAAGATTCTGATTGAACTCAACCGCAATACTTCAAGCCCTTAAAATCATCTCTTTCTTCGCTTCACTATCTACGAGCACCAACTGTATTTAAAACTTGAAAGCTACCATTTCTGACTGCCTTTCACCAGTAAATATCATGATAATGACTTAGAAAAATTGATTAAATGGGCACATCTGATAATTGAAGTACCAACCAATAACAGTGTTAAGTTCCATGCATACAATATTCAAGCATAATAGGTGCATCCAATCATTAAAATAAAACTAATAGCCCAAAGGATCAATCAAACTGCAAAAGTATTACGCACAACAACAATCGAACAACAATTATTGGAACAATGGTTCCTCAAAGTCACTGTTTGATCAAAGCAAAATATTTTCCAGGAAGATGACCACCCAAAAGTCATAACTTCAAATTAATATACAAATATTACTAGCTTTAACAAGATATATTTTGTCCAGGTCAGATATTCCCATCCAACAATCAGCAGCCAGAGGTCAGATTTTACCATTTAACAAGTTGGATTCCTTTAAATTTTCCAGTAAAATAAGAAAAAAGTTTTGAACCCTCCATAGACAAAAGACAAAGTCATTTAAAGACGCACTCTATTTTACACTCTTAAGATCTGATCTTCAAATTGTGTAAATATGGAAATAGGAGGATCCTGTATGAATCCCCATTTGCATGGATCTTCATTCAATTTATAGGGTGTTTGCTTTACAAGTAACTTTTTTTTATTATTATTTTTAAAAAAAAGTTATGCATGAAAAAGAAAATAATATTTTTAAGTGCATAATTATTATTTAGAAAAATGATAATAACAAGTGATTAAATACAAATATTAATCTTTTTTTTAAATATGAATTTACGTATTTGAAACTTTTAATTAAGATATCGTGATAATAATTAGATACTCAATATTGCTAGTTAGTTCAATATTTTTTTTTGAGGTGGTACAAAAAGTTTGGAATTCAATTCTTGCTGGCATTGAGGATAGGGATGGATTTGCCTTGTATTTCTATAATATACATATTTATTGAAACAATATACAAATGGAGGACTTGTATGAAAATACCTCAGGTGCTCGTCACCACGAGTGAGAGGGCAATTTTGTCACGTTATTAAAATAGATAATACGAATTTAAATTAATATAAAATAATATAATTATTAAATAAATAATACAAATATAATATAATTAATAATTATATTTTATTTAAATTTAAAATTTTTAATTCATAAATTTATTTGTGATATAATTAATTATTTAAATTATTATATCATACTAACTTATTTATAATTTAATAAATTTATTTTATACTTAAAATTTTTTAATTATATTTATTAATTTTTTAAAAAAATATTTACTCATACTTACAATAAAATTAATCATTATTTTAAAAAATAATACTATAAATATTATTAAAATATATTAAAAATATATAAAATATTAAATAATTAATATAATTATAATTTATTTAATTATTTAATAATTATATCGAATTAAAATTTTTATTTTTGATACAATTATTAAAAAAATTGATAATACGAATTTAAATTAATACAAAATAATATAATTATTAAATAAATAATACAAATATAATATAATTAATAATTATATTTTATTTAAATTTAAAATTTTTAGCTCATAAATTTATTTGTGATATAATTAATTATTTAAATTATTATATCAAATTAACTTATTTATAATTTAATAAATTTATTTTATATTTAAAATTTTTTAATTATATTTATTAATTTTTAAAAAATGTTTACTCATACTTACAATAAAATTAATCATTATTTTAAAAAATAATACTATAAATATTATTAAAATATTAAATAATTGATATAATTATAATTTATTTAATTATTTAATAATTATATTGAGTTAAAATTTTTATTTTTGATATAATTATTAAAAAAATTGAGCATGAATTAACTATTTTAATCCTATACCAATTTAACGCAAAATAAAATATCCGCTTAATATATGTTTATCGTACTATTTTTTTTTTATCAAATTTATATTTTAGATACAATAATTTAATAAATAGACATCAAAACATGGATAGTCAAATAAATTATATAAAAATAATTAAAAAAATTAAATTTAACATGAATTTTGTTTTTGGAAACCAAACACATAGTGCAGTAGAACATGAATATTAAAAAATTATATTACAAACTCCATGTAAAATAAAATAAAATATATCAGAGTTAAAAAATTAACACAAGACGCCAAAATTTGTAGCAACTAACGCCAGTGAGCGAAGAGAAGCCACTGGATTGCAAGTCAGCGAAGGAATCCTAATGAAACGCATTGGGATTTGTTGCGAAGTGGTTGAAATTGTGAACAGAAGAGTGCAGCTAAGTCAAAAAGAAGATGATTTTAACAACTCGCCTTGCTTGGTTCACGTTTTAGGTGCATGTAAGAACGACAGTAACAGCACCCCAAAACATTACCAGTAGTAAATCTGTCTCTATCTCTTGTTCTTGGAGTTTGTTTGCACATAATAAACAGCATCACCTACCACACCACTCTGATCTACGCTCTGCTTTTTCTTTGAGTATACCTTACCTCCATTTTCTAGCATTTCCCAACTGGGTTTAGCATTTTGCTTTCTTGGGTTTGTTTCTTGTACTGATTTTATCAGTTAAATTAGCTTGCTTGCTCTTGGAAATGTGGGGTCGTATTAGTATGTGTGAATTCTTATTATTTTTGGTTAAAGATTACTCCTTTTCTCTCGTATGCACTTAATATCTTGATTATTACTTCTTGTTTTGTTTTCCTGTATAGTCTTTAGGCAATAGGACTAGTCTAGAAGGAATGCAGACAGTTAGTTTGATAATGTTATTGCTGGTGGTGAATGCATTAGGAGAATCAGATTTTGAAGCACTTTTGAAGCTAAAGAAAGGCATAGCAGAAGACCCATCTGGAAAAGTTATTGATTCATGGGACTCCAAGTCTTTAACTTCTGATGGGTGTCCCCAAAACTGGTTTGGGATAAGTTGTAGTGATGGCCATGTCACTTCTATTGCTCTGAATGATATGGGTTTGGTTGGAAATTTTAGTTTCCCTGCTATTATTGGCCTTAAAATGCTGCGCAACATCTCAGTTTACAATAATCAATTGATGGGGACTATCACAAATATTGGCTCCATTCGCTCCCTTGAATTTTTGGACCTCTCACACAATATGTTTCATGGGTTGATACCCTCTGGCATTGTTAGTTTAAAGAATTTAGAGCTTCTGAATCTTTCTTCAAACAATTTTGAAAGTACTTTTCCTACTGGTTTTGGCAATCTTGAGAGGTTGAAGGACTTAGATTTGCGAGCTAATAGTTTTAGTGGGGATATTATGCATCTTGTGTCCCAGTTGGCTAGTGTGGTGTATCTTGATCTAAGCAGTAATCAGTTTTCTGGTTCACTGGATTTGGGTCTTGGAAACTCCAATTTTGTTTCTTCAGTTCAATATCTAAATATAAGCAATAATTCTTTAGTTGGAGAACTCTTTGCTCATGATGGAATGCCTTTTTTTGATAGTTTAGAAGTGTTTGATGCTAGTAATAATCAATTAGTGGGTACTATACCTTCCTTTAACTTTGTAGTCTCCCTTCGGGTTCTTCGGCTTGGAAGCAATAAGTTGTCAGGGTCTCTACCAGAAGCTCTTTTGCAGGAAAGCTCAATGATGTTGTCTGAACTGGATCTCAGCCTTAATCAGCTTGAAGGTATATTGATTCTTACAGTTAATTGTATATATTATTATGAAATTTGTTTACTTTTTTCTTTGATTTTGGCAAAACGTAATGTGCAGAATATATCTCAAAGCAATTTACTTGTGCATCCATTTATATATTACGTATGCATTTCATTAGGATTTAGTCACATGCTGGCAATATGATTCTTTAATGAATCATTAACTGTTTGGTTGTTGCAATTCAAGTTGTACTTTGTAATCCTAGCTTTTTGGTTGACGGAATGCTTTCTATTTTCATTCAGTATGTAAAAATATATTCTTTTCTCTTCATTTTTTGTAGTTTGCCACCATTTTGTTTGGCTAATCATTCACATGAAAGAGGAGGTATACTACTTCAATAAATAGATCAAAACTAACTATTTTAATGTCCAATGTTACTAAATGGAATTTAGAATAAGCTGTGTTGCATAATGCAAAAGCCTGTACAGTTCTGATAGATGAAGGTACTATGATATAATAAAAAAGCTCTAGATATTCTTCAGAAATGTTTAATTTAATTTTCTTTCTATACTAAATTACTTTTCAAACTATCATGAACTTTCAAGGGGTTTTTTTTTTTCTGGTCAATTTAACCAAAGTTGATTTATTATGCAAGTTCTGAAAAAAGTACCAAACATCTAGGCTTTGGTTAATTGCTGCCTTCAACTGCTATTGAAGAGCCAAACCAAAATTATAGTTGAGAATTTGCTCATATGGCTCAACTAATTTCAGCGTCCTCTCTAATTGACAATTGTTCATGCAATGTAAGGCATCATTGTGTGCAGGAAATATTTAAAAGGAAACATACCTAATTGCATGACTTTGAATAATAGTTTAAGTGCAAAACCCAATCCTAAAATTGGTTTATGTGCTAAAGAGTTTGCCTTAAACCACTAATTCTTAAACATTTCTAGGCTTGACAGAGTGTAAGCATTTGTAGATTATATACTGTTGCAAGGCTGATGTTCGATTTCATCTGTTGTTAATGTTAAGAAAGCGACAAAGATTTTGAAGATTGTCAATTGACAGAAAATTTAGATTTTGAATGGTAAAGACTGATGAGAGTCTTGCACTTGATGAGTGATTGCTGATTTTCCGTTGTGCAATTAATTGGATTCTGTACTCGTTTATTTTGGGATTGTACCAAAGAATTTTCATAGAACTTATAATTGGTAGGTTTCAATATTAGTTGATACAAATGTGAAGAAAATGCAGATTATCATTAAATGAATACTAATCAAATTAACTGTGGAAACTGTGAGTTGTGCAGGTCACCGTCACATCAATAGAAAATGAAAGAAAAAGAAAAAGAAAAGAAAAGGAATGTGCTAATTTTGTTCTTCAAAGTCCTCCCTTCCCCTCTTCCCTTCCTTTTCCCTCTTTTGTGATTTCTCTTGAATCTTGCTATTATTGATTTGATTATCAATTATCTTTTGGGCGATAAAAAATTAGATTCAGATACTTTAAAGTATCACTTTCAATTGGATTTATCTTGTTAAGTTCCAATTGTTACTTATAGAAATCCATAATTCAGGGTTGGACATGGCTAATAAAAATATCCAAGTAATTTTTCTCAGCCCTGAAATTCATGCCGGGGCCAGTAATCTAGAATATATTGAATGACCCAAGCCTCTTATTTTTAGTGCTTTTTCTTGTAAACCATGATGGGAAATCCTCCAAAATCCCTTGAGATGTATGATGAAGAATTTATATAATCCAAAATTTTTCTATTCTGGCTTTGGAGTTTATTTTCTGCTGTATAAATCACTATATGTTCGTGTCACTTGGTGATTTTCAAATGTAGAAGTTTCCAATATGTTGCTGTTGTTGGCAGGTCCAGTGGGTAGTATAACCTCTGCAACCTTAAAGAAGGTTAATTTATCTTCGAACGAGTTTTCAGGTTCCTTGCCGGCTAGGGTGGGGCACTGCACCATTTTAGATTTGAGCAATAATGCCATGTCAGGGGACTTGTCCAGAATGCAGAATTGGGGAAATTATGTGGAACTTATTCATTTGAGTTCTAACTTATTGACTGGAACTTTGCCAAACCAAACTTCTGAATTTTTGAGGCTGACTTCATTCAAGGTATCAAACAACTCATTAGAAGGTTCTCTCCCTGCAGTTTTAGGAACATACCCAGAACTGAAAGTGATTGATCTTAGTCTCAATCATCTTAATGGAACCATTCTTCCAAGCTTCTTCACCTCCACAAAATTGACTGATCTTAACTTGTCTGGGAATAACTTCACTGGCTCATTACCTCTTCAAGAAATCCACGACAATCCTTCAACAGACTCTACCCTAAGTTCGAGCCTGGTGTCCCTTGATTTGTCTTATAACTCTTTAAGTGGAAATTTTCCCTCGGAGATCAGTCAATATCGCAACTTGTTGTATCTTAACCTGTCCAACAATGAATTTCAAGGTAGCATTCCTGATGACCTTCCAAATAACCTACAAGGATTCAATGTTTCATTTAATAATCTCTCTGGTACAGTACCTGATAACGTAAGGCACTTTCCTGATTCAGCATTCCATCCTGGAAATTCCTTGCTTAATATTCCTCATTCCCTGTCACCACAAGGTGTTCCAGACCTGACTTTGCAGGAGCATCAAGATCATCTGAAACCTGCTACTAAAATTGCCCTGATTGTTGGGTTGGTTTGCGGTGCTACAATGGTAGCACTTTTGTGCATAATGATTTACTACAGAACCCTCTGGCAGAAACGTAGAAGGGACAGTTTTAAAAGAGATTGTGATGAGAAGAATGTCTCACAAGCAGGTTCTTCCCTTTCTCATTCATCAGTGGTTAACAAAAAGGTGGAACCTTCATTATCTTCTGATAGTTTACATCAAGATCCTTTACCATTATCCCAAATGGGGTCCGCATTTGATTTTGGGGAAACTTCAGCAGTTTTAAAGAAGCCTAAAAATCTTTTCCATCTTGAGCCAATAGCAAAAGGTGAAGGATTATCTTCCCCAATGTCTCTCTTGTCATCCTCAAGTCTGTCGCCATCTAAATTTCAACGCTCTGCCAAGAATTCCAATGTGCTCAATGTTTCTTCTCCTGAAAAATTAGCTGGGGACTTGTATCTCTTTGATGGCTCAGTGATGTTCACAGCAGAAGAGCTTTCACGTGCTCCAGCTGAAGTAATTGGAAAGAGTTGTCATGGAACGCTATACAAAGCTACACTTGAATCTGGTAATGTATTGGCTGTCAAACGGTTGAGGGAGGGGATAGCAAAAGGAAAGAAAGAATTTGCAAGGGAAGTAAAGAAACTTGGGAACATCAAGCATCCAAATTTAGTTTCTGTTCAGGGATACTACTGGGGCCCAAAGGAGCATGAGAAGTTACTCGTATCGAAATATGTTAATGCACAATCTTTGGCCCTCTATCTTCAAGGTATTGGTCTTGTCCTCTGCATTTTTATTTAAACATGTATCCTAGAAATTTTTGGATTTTTCTTGTTTTGAAGATGGCCAACTCAGATGGTGAGCAGTCAATTAGATAAACCTGGAGAGTTGGTTGGATAACAATAAGCTTATCTATGCGTTGTATAATTCTTTGGGTAAGTAGAAAAATCTGATCAGCCTGAAATAAGCCAACTCTGGTTGAATCTATTGTTACCATGTTGATGCTCATCCGATTACCTACATTTGCTTTTAACGCTGTTCAACTCACTGCATTATAATCTGCTTGATCTTTTATTTATTTGCATCAATATGTCATCCATCAATTTGTTTTATCGAATTGTACTCCGTGTAGCATGTCATTGTTGTCAAAGTCTCCCTGTAACCAATGCCTGCATGGACATATTTGGAAAGACAGATAGCTTTCATTTTGCATTACTCTTAAGGAGTTAGTGTCAACCACGCAAAGCCAGCTAAAGGATTGCTACAAAGTTTCATGGGATCACAGCTAAAGGACATACCTTTTTAGTTTTCCAACTGAAAAAATGAAAACTTTGTGGGAAAAGAACTGAAGTGGTTGAGTAATTATAGATCTTGTGTTTCAGTAACTTTTAGTGCTTATAATTACAAGCATTATTTTCAAACAATTATTTAATGACAAACACTTGTGTTCTTGTCAAAATCCTTTTTGTGTTTTCTCATGTTTTCTGTAAACTCTCTCTTTCTTCTCTTTTATTGGCCTTTTTGGTTGTAGGAATATTCTCTGTGCTCATTATTCAGATGATGTGTGATTACGAATATATAACCTCTTGAAATCAACTTTAAATCAAAGCTTTTGTGAGTGTTCATTTTTTATTTCAGTTGTGAAATAGAACTCATTAAGTTCTTCTTTATCCTATAATATTTACATTTGCAGTACGTTAAATAAGATGGATTTGCAATGCTAGAACTCCATATCAACCATAATGTCTGCCTTTTCAAGTAAATGAATAATTTGAGTTGCGGAATTTATATCAAATGGTAGCCCCCTGAATCTGTGTAGTGAGATTTGGTCGGCTACAAGTGCTCATTTATTGCTTTATTGTATATTATATTAATGTGATTTTCATAAGTTCTTATTCTCATGAAAGTGTTATGTTTCTTGCCACTATGTGCACCTAAAATTGCAAAAGTGCTGGAACTGGAGTTAGGACTTAGTTCATGATTCAGATGATTCAAATTGTCTAAGTCCTAGTTAGCAAAAATTTTCCTGAAGTAAACGATTTGGCAACACAAACGAGCTTCACTTAGTTGGGTTTTTTTTGTTCTCTTGTTGTATTTCATGTCTTCTGCAGGAACAGAACCAAGAAAACTTCCGCCTTTGTCTATTGATGAAAGGCTCAGAGTTGCAGTAGATGTTGCTCGATGTCTGAACTACCTACATAACGAAAGAGCAATACCCCATGGCAACCTCAAGTCCTCAAACATTTTGTTAGAAGCTCCCCAAATGAATGCACTTCTCACAGATTACAGTCTCCACCGAATATTGACATCTGCTGGAACGGCAGAGCAAGTTCTGAATGCAGGTGCTCTTGGTTATCGACCCCCTGAATTTGCCAGCTCAAGTAAACCGTGTCCATCACTGAAGAGTGACGTCTATGCATTCGGGGTTATCTTGCTGGAGCTTCTCACTGGTAGGAGTTCCGGGGAGATTGTTTGTGGCGACCCGGGAGTAGTTGATTTGACAGACTGGGTTGGGGTATTAGCTTTCGAAAATCGATCCGGTGAGTGTTTCGACAAGCTGATTATGGATAGGCATGATGTGGAGCACCCTCCAAGAATTCTTGATGATATGTTACAAGTGGCTCTAACATGTATCCTACCAGCATCCGAGAGGCCAGACATGTTGTCGGTTTTTGAAGATCTCTCAACGATGTTCAGTCAAGGTAAATAGAAACTCTTTACCGTTTCATCACTAACCCCCATTAATTGGTTAATTTCTTTTGATAGTTTTGAGTCATATTGTATGTCTATTGTAACAAATTGCAAGTTGAAAACGGTAATTCTCTATTGGTCTTAGTGAATAATGTCTGTCAATAGGCACATGGGTAGTCATGACGAGGGAAGGAACTGAGGTTCCTTGTACATGTGTAGGGTCAACCACCGTTCTTTTGATTTGAACCCTTTGATTCAGGAAATTAATCTCTCTTGGCACTTCTTGGTCTTGTTTTTGTCATGAAATGACCTTGTCTGAATCGCACAGCACATCAGCATTAGTCCATGGAATATACTTGGCAAAGCACTTTTAAGGAAGCAAGAATACAGGCACGAAGCATTCCATTTTGTAATGGTTTTGATTGGTCCGTCCTTCCATTTGTGCTGGCCACATCAAAAGTGGTGCAGTGATTTGGATGCTAAATATTTCATAATTAATTTAATCATGAAATTGAGTGAGTGTCTGCAAGCAAACAATCCCATCTGTTATTTGGAGTTTTAACAATTAACAGTAAATTAACAGAATGCGAAGAGTTGAGAAACACGTGTGGGTTTGGTTTGATTTGATACGAATGCCAGAAAGCAACAAACGCGGTAGCCTGCTGCATTACAAAGGGAAAGAGGTTTTTCCTCTACGCTTCCCAACAACAGCAACGGTCAAATCCCGACTAATACAGAAACAAAACAACAAAATAAAATAATAAATTTACAACTTGGATAGAGCCATCCATTGGTGTGTCCGGAAAACTAAAGGACAGATTAGTCTTTTAGCATCAAAATAACAAGTGTTGGATAATTATAAAATAGAATATTTAAGAACAAGTTTCCATCTTACTGACTGTTTCTTTCTTTCATTGTCAGCAGAAAGTAAGTTGTCATTTCCTGACATGACATCATGGCCTTCCCCATTTTATTAAATGAAATATAATTTTACTCTTTCAAATATTTGCATCTACATGTATGTGTATATATCATTTGCTTACTCGTTCCTTCTTCGTTCTCTCCTCCCACAACTCAGCTTTATCAGAGGCAGGCAGGCAGGCAGGCAGCTTCCTTCCTTCCTTCCTTGTTCGCCCGGAAAGAGCTTTCTCTGACTTTAATCAGGTGGTATGTGCCTCCTAATTTGATGTCAGTTTCATTCATTTTGCATACATGCTATTGCTGTCTTTGAAATTAACACAGTAATTTGCTATAATGTTAGCCAAATATAATCGTTAATCTGGCTTAATCCTGAATCTGATCTGATGCGATGGATGGAACATGATGATACATATTATGCTGTGGAATGTAATGTTGGTGAGGAGGCGCATTACTTCCCCTTCATTTACCCTTAATTATTTTTATAACAAATATATATATATTTGCAACCACACCACACGTGTGAGAGACAGAGAGACCGCAGGCAGTATTCTCATATTCAGATAGCACGCCCAAGTTACTTTACTTACCACGCGGTCCCGCGCGTACGCGGTTTCACTGCGCACGCCCTCGCGCAGACATAAATACATCTTCCCAATTCTTCACATTCTCACTCCCCTTTCTTCATTTTGCAGACTCAGGCTCGGTCTCAGTGGGTAACTCCAAATCAGTTAACTGATATCGGATAATTCACAACATCAATGGCAGAAAGAGTCCATCCCCAAACTACGTCTCCCTCCGACAATGACGAAGTCTCCACTCCCCGACCCCCGCACCCTCCTCAGGAAAAAGCTGTCCCTCCACCACCGCAGCCGCCCGCCGGAACCTACGTCATTCAGATCCCCAAGGACCAAGTCTACCGCGTCCCTCCTCCCGAAAATGCTGACCGCTTCAAGCGTCTCTCCAGACGTAAATCCCGTTCCGGATCTTGCTATTGCTGCCGTTTCTTTTGCTGCTCTCTACTCCTCCTCATCATCCTCTTAGGTATCGCCGCCGGTGTCTTTTACCTCGTTTTCCGTCCGGAGTCTCCCAACTACACCGTCGAATCCGTATCCATCAAAGGACTCAATCTCACGACTTCTTCATCTTCATCTCCCATTTCGCCGCAGTTCGACGTGACCATCAAGGCCGACAATCCGAACAACAAGATCGGGATTTACTACGAGAAAGGAAGCTCCGTTAAGGTCTATTACAAGGATGTGAACTTGTGCAACGGCGCTCTGCCGCAGTTTTTCCAGCCGAGAAACAATGTGACGGTGTTCAACACATCGTTGAAAGGTTCCGGCATAGAGTTGACGAGTTCGGTGCATAACGAACTGGCTGCTGCCGAGAAGAGTAAGACGGTGCCGTTTAAGGTGAATTTAAGAGTACCAGTGAAAATTAAAGTCGGTTCAGTTAAAACTTGGACGATCAAAGTCAAAGTGAAATGTGATCTAACGGTGGATGAGTTAACGTCCCAGTCAAAGATCGTTTCAAAGGATTGTGATTACAGTGTGAAACCATGGTAGACTAAGTGGAAGAGTCGTGTTTGGGCTATAGGGTTAATGTTATTCTACGGTTGGTTTGTAAGAATATTATTATCCGAGTTACCGTCAGTCATTCTTTGTAGTATACCGTGGATTGTTGCATACATGTTAAAGACTTAATTATTCTCAGTGAGGAATATTCTTTTACACCAAGTACAGAATACAAATTAATGATCGTGTGAGATTAAATATCGACAGTAGCAGCATGTCGCAGGTTGGGTCATTACCTTTTTTTCAAAAGACATGTCTATTAGGATATACGGAATTTCTTTATAACTCCAAGAATAATCTATTTTTATTTAACATGAGATTCTGTTACACTTTTCCTTATTCAATTTTGTAACGTCTTCGTCATAGTAAAATTTCTTGCATATCTGCCCTATTCTATCCTAAGACTTACGAATCTTTCATAGACGCATTAGTTATGCGTGTCTGTTTGGCTGCGACATTAAAATTGAAATAGTCTAACTTGGATACCACTTGTTGTTACGGGTTAAACTATTATATCTTTCTTAAAAGATATGTCCATTAAAACGTGCAGAACTTTTTTTTAAATTTCAGAAATAGCCAATTTATAGACGTCAGATTCCGGCACAAGTAGCTTAGCGTTGAGCAAGAAAAAGAAGAAGCAGAATAAGTCAATCAATCCTCTTAGTTAAAATAGAGATTTCATTGATTACCACGTCGTGGCCGACCATTTCTTTGATGAATATTATTTTAAAAAATTGAATAATAGAGCAAAATTAAAATATATGAAATCAAATGGCAATCCATGCACGTCTGCAAGAGAAATAGAGAGCTGGAAAATTAAAGAAATAAAGAAAAAAGTCGCTGATATCACCTAAGATACATTACCAACTAATGTTGAATATGAATTATTTATTATTTTGTTTTGAGAAATTAGAGAATTAACCATAACACTACTTGCTACTGGTGGAGGGGGTAAGTCAGTCAGACATTTACAATTACTGTACTACTGCTGTTACTAAGGCTTTCATTTGAAGAATTAAATTGTTGAAACTCGAGAGAGGTACCGAGATATGGTAATGTTAAATCATTTTTCAACCAATCCACAAACCACCCAAATACAAAGTAGGATTATATGGATCTTCTTCATTCCCCATTGAGAAACATCCATTTCCATTCATGAACTGCATTTAATCAATGGATTTCATTCGAGTCGAAAATATCCTCAGGCAATAAAAATACTACAGATATTGGAAACAATAAGCTACACTTCCGTTTTCAATCCACTATGCTATACACCAAATAATATGGAACACAAGGAGTTGAAATTTATGCAAATTTTTCTAAAGCTATAAATTTACACTCTCTTCGGTCATTTTTGTCCACTAATTACAGCTTTTCATCACCTAATTTCCATATTAAATGGTTTATAACCAGCTTCCTTTATTTTTCTGCCTGAATTTAACTTAAAAGCGCCTCCAACTAAATGCCCATTTATTCCTCTTCCCAAACCAAAATCCCATTTTTATTTTAACTCATACCTGCAATGCTTTTGTTTTGCAAACGCCACAGATGAACTTACAACTATGTGCAATTCTTCCCTCACCTCCATATTCGAATTCATTGACGAGTCAAAACTTAAGAATGTGATTTCAACTGATCATGATTGCTCTTATCTTCTCGGCTGACCATTTCCTCATATCTAACCTTGGCTTCTTGGATGTCCTTTTTGAGCTTTGCATACATCTGTACAGAAGACTCGGAAAAGTTGTTCAACTCACCAAGAAATCCCACCAAGCTTGATCGAAATCGGTCAAAGCCTGAAATCCAGTCCTCTGAAGCTTCATCTGTCAACATATTAATTGCTGAATCACTACCACTTTTCCCTTGATTCTTCTCCTGACGTGGTAAAAAATGACCTGTTTCAGCTGCTAAACTCTTGATAGAATCAGTGAGTTCTTTGGTAGGCAATTTCTCCAGCAATTCCAACCAGACACTGCAGGTGGTGTATATTGGAGGGCCATGATTTCTCAGTGGAGGATGTTGTGAACCCCTTTTTCTCCTAGACGACTTTTGAGGAAGAGAGACACACTTGACCAGCCAATTGTTTATGGCCTGCAGATAGAATTTCTGAGCACCCATCCACTTTGTAAAACTTGAAGACAGAGAGTTCAATTCATTTTCTAGATGAACAGTGATCTGTTGATGTGAATCTGACTTTATGGAGATTTTGCTGTTGTCATTGTTGTATGCTACAGAGATGATATGAAACTGAAGCTTGTGGCATTCAAACATCACTTCCCACATCCGACTTAACCTGCCATCGGTACAAAGAGAAAAACACATGAAGTTTGCAAGGAAAACATCTAGAACTGAAATAGGCAATTGTATGCCATTGGGCACCTCGATAAATTTAAACCCAAAAAAAAAAAAGGATGGGGAACAGAATCCTGTTAAAAACTCGCCATTAACTCATCCACCCAACAAAAACGGACAAATAAGATTGACATAAACTGAATGGAAGAAATTCTAGAACTTGCAAGGATTAAAAAGTTCTCCGGGCACTTTCACATGTCACTGCAAGCTTCCCGCAAAAGAGGGTAAAGGCCAATGCAGGTACATTTTCACTCACCTAGAGAATAAGTCTAGCTCGTGATCACAAAACCCATAATTCCTATCTAGTCAAAACCAAAAGTACATAAATCTGAGACCTAGACCCGGTGGTGAAAACTCATAAGCAGGACATCAGAGGAACAGATTCAAGCCTTTTCTTCATGCTAACTATCAAGCACTTCTGAAGTTTCCAGCCACGTGATGAATCAAAATCCTGTGAATAGAAAAGGGAGCAAGAGAGGAAAGGAAGAAGAAAAGAAAAGGAGAAACTAATCCTTTTACTGTTCAAAGTCCGCGATTATTTTTATTAACTAGGAAATTAGACCCCAAAGACTCAGAAAGCGTACAAGTGAAATCAGCCATCAATCTCACATGATTAACAAGATAAAAAATTATTGGCATGTCCAAAACATAGGTGCCAGTTTGATAGCTAGTTGTGGAGTACATTTTGGTCCCTGGAAGGATACTAATATGCTTCCTTACTTCAAGACAATTCAACAAACTACTGGGAGCGAGAGAAAAGTAAAAATTGAATTGATAAGAAACAAATCACATTTATCTATAAAAAACAAAGTTAGTAAAATTAAAATATTTAGAAGCTAAACTGACACCTAACCACCTTGGTGCAAAGTGATGAAACAGTGATACTTTTCTATTTAACCAAGTTAGAAAGGATGCACCTTAGACATCACAAAATGCTAGTATCCTATACATTTTGATTGCAATAATTTAACATGCAACCAGTTTCTGTGGATACATTTCTACAAGCATGCATTAGTCATTTGCTTAATACGTTTTACTCCCTTCTATAAGGTTTTATTGGTTTGGAGAAACTGATTTTGGCAAGCTGGGCAGCAACAAGATGAAAAGAAATTTAAGTATCTGAATTAGCTAGCTAGCAAATAGTTTTTTAGAGCATGGCCCATAATTCTTTTGTAATATCTGGAACCTGTTGGCTGTCTGCATGTGATCAGCTTAAGGTGCATCCGCAAACCAAAAAAAAGAAAAAAAACAAAACTTGCTTTACACAAGGTAAGATCAATGACTCCTATTTTTTCTTTTACACAAATTGTGACAAGGTTTTTGAACCATTAAAGGGCTGAGATTACATATGACATGAATAAACAATGCACCTTTGGGAATGAAACATGTTACCTGTAATTTCATCTATTCAAAGTACTTTGATCTAATATTTTATAAATTGCATCATAATTTGTGTAAAGAAACAAAGTGTGCTGGTTATCTTTCAGCTAACATTTTTTCACTTAAATCGGGACATAAATTGTCATTCATTGACTAGATACAACCTAATGGTTGGAATCTAAAGTTAAAAAGTAGTATTTAGTATTATCAACTTATCAATCCGCTATACCATTGGATTGAACAGAATCAATCGCTGAATATTTATGTCACCACTTTAAGTCATTTATTTAAGTTAAAAGATCCTTATCAATAAGAAAATACCAACGACAGTAATAACTAAGTGCATACCCTTCAATTAACTCCTCGAATTGTGGCTGGAGCTCTTTGTCCCGTAATTCTTCAATCCTTTTTGATATGGAGTCAATTCTTTGTATTGCAACTCTGATTCTGGAGTGTAAATCCTTGACTGCAGCACGGGTTTTATCAATTTTGTGGGAACTTTCATCTTTTGATTCCAACTGTCTCAAGGTTTGACATTTTGAGTCGTACACTCTTCTGATCATCTCACTAGCCTGTACTTAAGATCATTCTGTAAATTAATACATTTATGACAAGGATAGCACCCGTGGTTTGTGATGCTTCCAAGAAAATAGCTACTTGGAAGAAAGACTCACGATTGAGTAGTGGTAATAAAGAATGCTTATGAAATCCGATGCATAAGAATACTAAGATTTGATAAACAATAATCACAGTTCATAGTGCAATCCTTCAGATTTGATTGAAACTAGACAGGAAACCCCTTTTCTCTCATAGTCAACAGACAGTTTATAAACTGAATCATGTACATTAAACATATTTGGCCTCTGAAGTTTCATACTCAAATGACATCCTCTTATATCAGTAGCTCACATCCATCATTATTCTATCCCCCTCTAAAAAGCATATATCATAATTATAGTTGAACTAACAGATTTAACCAGAGGCAAATTAAAACAGATAATTTCAAACATTTAGATGAAAATATTTCGCTTCTCAATATGAGACATTTATATTCTTTCTGCTTTGGGAGGGAGGGTAAGGTAAGAGAGTTGGTCAATGCAGAAAAATAATGTAAAATATGAATTTTGATAGCATAATATCATTACTTAAAAGGATGATAGAAAGAATTTACGCAGTAAGATTTCCAATTATTTTGATAATTCAGTGAAAAACTAAATTATTGCCAACATATCATGAATTCTAACCCTAATTTCTCTCCAGCATTTAACAAAACTCTCCCAGTATTCTACATCTGATAAATGACATTGTTCTCTTTGTTTCAATTTATTCCACATAATTTGTAAATTGATCATTGTAAAATATACCCCGTGGAAAAAACTGTGAAATAGGATGTTCCAGGAAAAAATTTTTTTTACGATAGTTAAAAAATAGGATGTTCCAGGAAAAAAAAATTTTTGCGATAGTTAAAAAAGACAATACCTTTACTTCATCATAAAGTTTCCTCTCCCATGCATATAGCCTATCCAAAGTAGATGCATGACTGCTTGAGATCATGTGAATATTCTCAAAAATATCACCAGCAAGATCCTCAACATCATCCTTTGAGTTCACACCCAAAGGATTCCTGGACGAAGATGATCGAGATGATTCAGTCCTATGCCAAGTTAAGTACTTTACATCTGTTTGAGGGCGCTCTAAGCAAACATACAAAAGAGATACTTAGTGATGAAGGAAGGAAGATCAGCCGCAATTTCAATTTCAATTAAAAAGAGGGAAAATAAATTAATGAGTAAAAGGAGAGCAGCTTCATCAAATTGGTTAAACATTTACTAGTAAGAAATGCATGTTTAAAGTTGGAAATCTAACTACCCATTGTTAAGACAGCAATAAACTATAATAATCAGATTGTTAAACATTTACTAGTAAGAAATGCATGTTTAAAGTTGGAAATCTATCTAACCATTGTTAAGACAGCAATCAATCATCGCTATTGTTAGGGTGGTCAAACCTTCTGTAAATCATGTCAAGGAAGGGATATTAGGATATTTTATCAACCTTAATGCAACATATTTAGTAGATTGCATCAAAACCCTAAACACAAACACATCTTTAAAAAAAATAACACATTACATCCTAGGCTTAAATGGAAAATTTCAGGTAGACATTGGTCAATTAACATTGTCCTATTAATTTTATAGCTATTTTCTTATTAACTGGACACGTGACGAAATATGAAGTGATAGAGAATGTTAATCATAATCATCTATATCATTCATTTATGAATTAAAAATACTTGCCCTAGTTTTAGTTTAAGATAGCTTTTGCATATTCCCAGGGTTTTCCAGGTAATTTATGAACTCAAATTCAAATTATAACCGCAGTTCTGTCATACTGGTTGACCAAATGATTACTAGTAAATCTTAAATATTTACTTCGATGCAACTTTTATTTAAGGTCTGAAAACAGAAAAAGAAAAAAAAAGCATAGACAAGCAACATGGATTAACAAGCCCCCAAGAACAAGAAAACCTTCTGTAACCTAACAGTTGGCAAGATTTGTGAATTAATGCAAAACAGAAAGGCATGTCAATTGAAGAGATCTCAAAGTGACTATCAATAAAACATAGAATGGACTTCTACCGGTAGAAAGTAGCAAACTAGATTTGAGACAAACATCTCTCATATGTTACATTACTAAAAATAGTACTGCATCTTTACACCAGAAAGTACAAAATGTCAAAGAAGTATGTTTTTCTGGATATCAAGAGCTAAGAACATAAATCAAAGACACATAACATAAGCTCTCTAAAATCTATCAAACATTAGTTCAGTTACATCATTGCATCCCTCTATCAGACATTGTTAAAACATTAGTCCACAAAAGTACAGAAATTTTTTAATTTTCCCCTTCTTGGTTATTATAGTGTTTTGATCACAACTATAAATATGAGGCCTACCTTCTTGAACTTCAGTAGGGTCTTCCCCACAAGAGAAGCAGGCCTTCAAGAATGTAGCTGTCATAGAACCACCTGCAAAAGTAAAATTTCTCCAGATGAAAATCATTTACCAACTCATATCAAGGGAGTAACCATCAATTAATTAGTAACTTCTGATCATCTTGAAAGGAAAAATGGATTAATTTGATTTTCTTATTGCCCATCCATAAGATACCAAACTATGATTAATAAACCCACATGAATCGTAAGAGTTGGGACATCAATGATCAATAATAGGAAATAAAAAAATAAAAAAATAAAAGCATTGCATATCATTGCCTAGATTCATACAAATACCACTACAGCTAATAAATAAGAGGCAGTAGGAAAAAATTTTAAAATAATTCACTAAAAAAAATTTCAGAGAGGGAGAGGGAGAGATCATACTTTCTTTTTCTGGTAATATTGGACGGAAATGTAACTTATTTGCTTCAAGCATCCTTGGAACTTCCTTCCCAGACTCAGAAGCTTTAATAAAGAGAAATTCAATGTCTTTTATGCTCAAGAGGAAGTCCTTGGCGGCAATCTTACTTTCAATACAATCTTCCTTCAATGGTGTTTTCTTCATTTCAGTTGGAAAGGAAGGTGTTTTCTTCATTTCAGTTGGAAAGGAAGCTACCGAGTAAGCAGCTCTTAATGGTGATAAATCAGGAGAGTTGCTTTTCCCTCTGTCGACGAACCCGTTTTCAGAAGCAAAACTTCCTGCAGAAGGCATAGTTGGTGAAGCACTAGGAGAATTATGATCATGTAGTCTGTTTAGATTTTCAAAACTTCTAACTAGAGTGTCTGCGGAAGGCTCATCAAATTCATCCTCTGAATCTTGAGACCCTTCCCTCTCATGAAAAGAAACCTGCTCTTCTTCATCTTCCAGCTCAGGAATTCCCTCCTCTTCCCTAAGCTGTCTTAAGTCATCAACATTCTCGTACCCTAGGTTCATTCCCTTTCCTCCTAAAAAGGAAAATTGATGGTCCATAGGATGAAGACCAAAGTAATCCCAGGGTGGGGTTTCTGATGGGAGGGGTGAATCTTCAAATTGTGATGATTCTGCCTGTTCAGTTGAACGAGGCGTTGCATTTTGTGGGGTACTCGATGATATTACCGTCTCAATAACAGCTGAAGGAGGTTTCTCTACAACTTTTTTGGAAGAAAAGCCGCTAAATTCCATGTGATTTTCCTGAAACCGACTAGAGGTAGGAGGCGATGGAGGTGGAGAATGAGTTTTAGCTACATCTACAGGTTGTGAAAAATTTGGGGAGAAATGTGAAATGGACTTCCCGGTTAAAGATAGTGGTTTTGGGGTTGCATTGGTGGAAGTGTATAAAGAAGATTCAATTGGACCTTCAGGTTCAACAAACTTTCCGAGAGCAGTTCCCGTATTCCTTAGTGACTGAATATAAGTGAAATGAGTGGCTGCTAGTGAGCACCTTCCATCAAGTGCTTGCCTAACATATTTCTTCCTTTCACGACATAGCTGCAGAGCCTTATCTTCTTCCATTCTAGAGCTGGAAACCCCCATTTTCCCAGTTCTCGATGTTGGCTATCAGTCTTTTCGTTAAACAGGACTTAGGCTTTCCCTGGAAAGTAATCAGCATTATCTACATCAGATAAAAAAAAAAAGAAACGTCCAAAAGGTTTTAATTTTTTAAAAAGAGCAAAAGAAAAGCCGGTAAGTTTAAAGTTCAACATTTAAGCCTAAAACAAAGAAACATGAAAGGAGAAATGAGGAAATCTCTAAGAAAATTACAATCCAAAGGAAAATCCAATATAATAGCATCTCTTCAAAAGCCATAACAGAGAAAACCCGTCATATAAAAACAAATCAATTATCAAACCCACCTCTAAAAATAAAGTTCAATATTACAGCTTTCTCAGTTTCAGCTTCTTCAACTGAAAAGGGGGAAAATACAAAAGACCGAACATGAAAAAAGAGTAGAAATACCCGAAAAACAAGAAAACCCAGTTGGCTGGACCAAAGTTGCGTAGAATTGAAAGCCCAGAAGATAGTGAAAGCTGTAAAAATGGGCACGAACAAGCAAAATTAGATTGAACAACAAAGACACAACAGATATCCACTCAAGCGAAAATCATAACAACTACTGAGTATCATACAACCCATCTCATTAATCAAAGCCAAAACTCAAACCAGAATCTACCCAATTAAAAAAGTTCAAAAAAATGTCAAAAAACCACCCCAACAAACCGAGCGAAAAAAAGAAAAAACCCTGCTACCCAATCCAAAGCAGAAGAAAGCTGGAAGAACGGAATCATACATGGACATAATAAAAGAAAGGTTACCTTGGAAATGAAGGAAGACTTAGGGGTATGAATCAGAAGCGTTCAGATAGAGCTTGGCTGCTTGGGTTTCAGAGAAAACTGATGGCTAAGTGAATCATTCAGATACGTGTCTAGACTGTACTGTACAGAGAGAAATATGAATATTAACTTGGAAAGACAAATCTTTTTATTTTTTTCTAAAAAATAAATAAAAATAAAGACAAAAAGATGAGTAACGAGGAAAGAATATGATCGAGTTGAGTCATCAACCATGGCCGGTTCCATGCAAATCGGTGGATGGAAAGCCAGACATTAGAACAACATTTTGTGGACTGTGGTCCCCACCTCCTTTCCTCTCTCCTTTTTTAATTTTTCAATCAGTTCATAAGTTATTAATATTATATTAGTTTGATATTTTTACAAATAAAGGCATAACTTTTTTAATTTATAGCAAATAAATCCCCAATTCTTCAAGTAGCAAATAAAAATTAACGTCTCAAAATATTAGTATTATATAAAATAAAATTATA
>CP135565.1:2139628-2181803 GCA_032401905.1 Swietenia macrophylla
ATCAAAAGCACTTTTCAACCAGTAAAGTGCTTTTTCAGGAACATTCAATAAACACCCATTTGCTTTTACCCTCTAGACATTCAAATAAATCCCTAAATTTAAGCAAAAGTTCATAATTTATTTATTTATATCAAACAGATCCCTAGTTCTTTGGGGGGTATTGACTAAACATTAATGACACATACATTATAGCAAAACCCTAAGTAGTTATATACAAGTAAAAGTTACCTAATTTCTTTTGTATAAAGATGAAGTTTCAATTGTCATTATGACGTTAAAATATAGTATGACTTCAAACGACATCTAGTTTCCTAATATAAGTAATTGTGCAAGTGTCTATATCTTATGAGATACAAGATCCATCAAGCTACATAACATATTCATGTACCTTCGCTTTCTCTGTATAACATTGACTTTTAACAGTCCATGGTTTTAGTTTAAGGTTTATTAAAAAGGAGGGTGAAAGTGACCATCGACTTGATAAAACAAAGGAAGAAGAAACAGAAACGCCAAACAATAGCAATAGTGATAGACTAAACAAACATACCAACTTTTTATTAAGTTATATTAACCCCGCATGTGGTTGGACTTGGACAGGATCCAAAGAGAACAGTAGCTTCTTTTCTCTTCTTTTATGGTACCAGCTTTATTATTATTAAAATATTACACAGAATCTCTGAACTGTATCAAACATGGAAATGTCAGAGATCATGTTACTATAATTTTTTAGAAAGGAAAAAAATAGTGCCACTTAAACCCATTTTATAGGATTTGGTCCAACACTATGTTTGGTACTATTGTTTGCCTATTTTGAAATCACAACAGTATTGTATGCCTTTTTTGAAATCACAACAGGTAAAAATGTTTGGTAATACACAACTTATAGATCCTTCATTTTCATATCTATATTTGAATTTCATTCCAGACAACTATGCGGTTTAAAAGAGTAATAACACTTCAATTCTAAACAAAGTCTAAAATGTCGAGGGAATTCACTAAATAAAATAAAATAAAATAATTAGGGGGTGTTTTGGTCCTTGGCATTTACTTGAAGACCAAGAGCCAAAATGTCTTTATGCCAATTAACCATAGTCAGTAGTTGAACTAATTGAAGTACACCTCAAAGCGTATTGACATCTGGAGAAAAAGAAAAAGAAGAAGAAGAAAATAGAGCATTTTAAAGATTGTCGAAATTGATTAGAGGTGGATCAAAAATTAACCCAAGATTTTATTTTATTTTTATTAGAAAAAAAAGAGTTCAAAGCAGCTTCTTTTATACTAAAACAACTATAAATAATCAATATGTGATCTCCATTCTCTGTCTTATCTATACTGCAAAACCATTCTGCCGTTTATAGAGCATCCAAAATGAAAGAGTTCTTTAGAAGTTGCAGTAATAAGACCAGTTCCACAATGTATATCCACACAACAGAATTTTTTGTAAAAGCTACATTTACGGCCAGTTCCATCTTATACTCCTAAAATGAGCAGAAAAAAATTATTTACCTCTGGCTACCAGAATGGACAAAACTCCGAGTTATTCTTCTAAAATCAGAAATAGGTAGGGAAGATTGAGAGGAACTACATCCAACAGAATCTGTGTCACAAGTTTCACTGGTTCTGTGCCTCTTTCTTTTAGGTCCTGGAGGAGGCTGGCTAGGATTTGGCCTACTTGGTTCCTCCTCTTCCTCTAAAACTTCTGCTTTTGGCACTTGATTTGGCGGCCACTGTAATCCACAGCCTGGACAAAGCCTTTCACCCTAAAATTTATTCGGTTAGCAGACTTCTACATAAAAATACATTCATAGTATGTACAAGAGATTGATACCTTTCTCTGAGAGAACTTCTTCTTCAGGCAATATTTATGAATTCGAACCGCACAACCTTCATTTGGGCACAATTCTCCCTGTCAAAAATAGTTACCAATTTTCAGATGCAATAGCGGCAGTAAAAGAGTTCCCAAAGTTACTCTCAAGTTATTTGGCAGATTGACACAAGTAAGCATTACATTTTAATTTTTTGGAAGTAAGCATAACTTTAGATATTATTAACCTCCCATAAACTAAAAGTTATATAAATGTCCTACATTTTTGAGCAGCATTCCTTTCAAACTTGGTTTTTTTTTTTTTTTGGTTCATAAAGCATCGAGAGCGCAGAAATCAACCTTCCAATTAAGGCTATTCAGATAATGCAATAAGGGTTACCATATCGCATATAAAATAATAAGCTTACAGATGACAGAAATAATAAGACTCGCACTAAACAAATGTCAAACAGACTAGGCAAGTCCACTAGGGTGGCAAAGAAATGATTGGATAGAACCTTCACTACAGCTTCATTGCACACTTCACAAGGTGGAACGTCCAAGTTGCGAAACCAACCCCGCAGATCAAGGTAAGATCTAACACCAAGTCCAATATTTCCATCTGGGGTGTGACAAAGCCACTTGTCCTGCACAAGTTCATTCAGAGTTTTTTCCTTCTGAGGCATTGTGAAATTTCTGAACACAGCAGGAATATGAAGTGGGCCGCCATGTGACTGTGATTCCATAGTGGCCAAAATCTGAAAAATAGACCACAAGAATTGTCAAGTACCATTTTTCTTCTTCTTTATTTTATTAAGAAAAAAATTCTTGTAGTCCACTGGTAAGAAACATGAAGTTATTGCTAACTAGAAATAAGAATACAGAGTAATATGGACAGGCAGTGAACTAGAAACTAGCAATAAAAACAGAAAACAGCAGTAAATAACATAGATGATGAAAATCACAACCAACCAGCATCCTCATCTCAATTAACTGGAAGTAAAAGAGGAATTCGTCTAATGCATTAGAATTGGAATCCCAAAAAAATGTCCAAAAGCAAACTGCATCTTTTGAAATCTTCTCTTATTCAATCACTGCAGTAACCGCACACTTCCACAATAGTAAAACCTTCTTTCAGTGGCCAGAACAAGAATTCCTTTTCTTTTTCTAAGAATTGATGAATACAGTAAAATGAAACAACCTGACTGACAGCTGATTGAAAAAGCATTGAACCAAAAATCCATGTAAAGGGATCATTATGATTCCCATACTTGTTAGGATTGTTCAACTACATTTGTCCATCAAGTTGTTAAGGTAGACTCTCTTAATGTAAACTCAGCACTATTAGTCATGTTTCAATAGTCCTTTAAGAAATAGGTTAAAAAATTATTTATTTTTATCAATTTTCTTGATTATTCTGCCACCATAGAAATGTGGGTGCCATTCTGCACCATTTTCAGTAAATGTTTGTCATTTTTTAAATCTAAAAACAATTGGAAACATGTCTGGCAACAACAGTTAGAGAATGCTGTTGTGAACATGAACTCCATTTCTCAAAACTTATGTTAAATTTCAGAAACACTAATTTCAAGATTACCGCATTTCTGATGAATGAATATCAAGTTTGCCAAAAACAATCTTGTTCACCATATTCTATTACACCTCAGCTCCTCCAAGAACCTGGTGGGCAGGAATAGGGGCACTAGTGTGCAGGATGCAAAATTTATGAAGAGGTGGGAATGGTGATGGCAACAAAATTGGATGGGGTTTGTTGATGGTGGGTCTGGTGGAGATGGTATAAAGTTGGTAACTAAATAGATTGAGGATACGGTGGTAGTTCTTCTAGCATGTTCATTGTATGAAGTTTTAACAAGGGGTAAGTGAGGTTGCAGTGTTGGCCAGAGGGGAAGAGAATTTGTATGTGGTACAGGCAGCTGCCAACAACTGAATGTAGGGACATTATTTGGCAATACCAACCAAAATAAAGCTTTTGCTTGGCCTATTTTTGTGTACTGGGATCTCCAAGTCTCAAAGCCAAAGCCATTTGACTTTATCATGATCACATTTGTTATCATATTGACTGTGAGTGAAAGCAATGCTCTCATCATGGTGAAGTTTGCAGCTTTTGGAACACTAAATTAGATAATAATAAAATTAAGTCGTTATTTTGTTGGATATTTTTGTATTAGATGTATATTCATTATTTTTGTCATTTCAAATACCAGTGCTATGTATTCCAAAAGCAAAATACCAGTATTAACCGCATTTTGATGGTTTTCACTTTCAGAGAAAGCTATCCGACATGTTCTCGTGTGTTTAAAACACCAAATTCGGATTCAAATGCAAATTCTCATTTCCATTTTTTTATATTAGTTTTCAGGAACAAATTTTTTTTTTAAAAAATATGGAATAAACCCTTCCATTTTATGAAAAGAATTGGAGTTCTGCTTTATTGAACCTTGTATATACCAAAAACAGTATTTATGTAGAAATGAATTTAGACTACATGTATTCCTAAGTCATATAGGTTATAACGTGCAGGTTATAGTCTATGATGAACATGCTATATTAACAGACAGAAGGTTACAATACCTGATTCTCCAACCGAATATTGAGAGCGTCAATGTTGGATATGCTACCCTGAGCTGTCGCATCTTGGGCAATTGCTTCTATCTGACATCAGCAACGTATACACAAAAATTTTATTATTGATAAGAAACAGATGAACTATTAGAAATATTAATAAAGAAAAAAAAATCTACGAAGGAGCGAACAAGCTATCCATAATAAGGCCATACATGTGTTAGATCTAGAAAGCTAAAAATAAGAGGAGAAAAAAATATGGCTGAAGTAGCGAACAAGCTATTGATAATAAAGCTATACATGTATTAAATCTAGAGAGCTCAAAATAATACTGCAAAAAGACAAAAGAAAAAAAGACGCGGGGCCACTGGGGGGAAGGGAGGGTGGCTGTGGTTGGCTGGCGGGTTTGTGCATGCAGTGGTGTTTGAAGCTCAGGACATATTAAAAGAGTGCTGATATCAAGAAAAATTGCAGATACAAAATCCCTTAATCAAGTTCCACCTGCCCTCCCAGTTGTGATGAGAACAATAAAAAGGAATGTCTTGGAATTCAGGCAAACAGATGCCAAAGGTGAAGCCCAAAACTTGGCATTATCCCGTAAGGATTGACAAAGCATAAATAGAGTTTTTATGGGGAAAAAAAAAAAGGAAGGTTGGGAACATGTAACATAAACCAGGTTATTTAAAGCTCACAACATTTGGGGATTATACGCACACCCACACACTACAAAATGATGTGCATCCCAACCAATATTAATTACAATAAGTAAAGCTCAGCAACATCATCATAATCCATGCACTTACTCTGAAGAGTTGAACTAGAGAAAAACCATAATACAGTTAGCAAGCAAAGTAAACAACATAGAACAAGGTTATATTATGATGCACCCTTGCTCTTAGACCAACTTTATAGGCTATGAATGAACTCAAAAAGGATCTTTTTCATAATCCAGGGGTGATTAAGTGTTATGACCTCAAGTTTTCAACCAAGAGGTCGTGGCTTCACATTTTCTTGCAATCACTTTCCTGGGATCCTATGTACCACAAATTTCTTGACCATGTGAGATATGATAGTAGTCACAAGTTTCAAGTTTGAAAAACATGAGGACAGATTTTCGGATAACAGAAAAAAATAAATAAATAATAGATGTTTCAATGTTATATATTTTGATTTTTTAGGATACAGGCAAAAAGAAAAGAAAAAAGATGCAGCTCTAGCAAAACCACTTAATGCCTTCCAACATGACCCCCAGTGCTTACTTTTACTTCATCTATACTAACTCATAATGCTTAACTTTTATTTTGTGCAGCATAGTTCATATTTAACCATGTGCACACTAGATCACCATGGAAAATATATTCTCATGTTCAGGATTTTCAAAGAAATTTCTCCTATGTTCAGAAATTTTTTGTTTCAACTTGAGCCAAGTAACAATTAAAAAATAAAATATAAAAAAAATATGATGCTACTTTTCATTGATTCTCGAGAGAGAGAAAGAGAGAGAGAGAGAGGGACATACCAAATATTTTAATCAATAATAGACAGTAAGAAATAACGCAGCATGCTTGATATATTAAAGGTATTCTTTGTTTACAATGTTCCTATACAACTAATGAAAAATTGTGTAAAGTTAAGAGGTTTTCGATTCTGGTGCACTCTCTCTCTCTCTCTCTCTCTATATATATATATATATATATATCACCATAAACCCCTATATTTTTTCTTCATAAATGTTTAATAGCCACTACAGATTCTTAATACAAGATATTCCCCTAAAGAGATATATATGCAGCATGAATGAAATGTTGAGGATCAAACTTTACTTAAACAGAACACACCATTTTCACACTATGAAATGGCTAGGAATTGCATAATGACAAGTGCAATTCAACAACCAAAAATTGCAAAGATAATAAACTGGGGCAATGGATGTGAATAAATTGGTGTAATGGATGTGAAATTTCATTGAGACTCACAATTCCCTTATAGAAAGCAATCTGTGGAACTGAATATTTAGTTCCAAGCTTGGATTGTTCATCCGCAACATTATTAACTACCCCGTAACAAACTTGGCCGTCATATTGGTCTCTGCACCCACGCAACTCAAACTGACAAGAGGAAAGTTCCTTGTTTATCCTTAGAAGATATTCATTGAACAGCTCTTGGTGAGCAACTGTATCAAAGAGTAAAATACACAAAACCAGATTACATTGATGATAATTAAATAAAAAGCTCCCCACTTGCATGATTGATTAGCGTAGTATAGAAACTTAAATAAACTGAAACCCTCAACCTCATTTTTTTAGTAAACACAATCATACAAATATAATCAATAAATAAGAAAGAAAAAACTCAGCTTAGCGAAATCTACAGTTTGCATTAGGCTTAACAACAAAATTTGAACTTTTTTAAGTTCGCTTTCAGATATCTATCCGTTTATTCTCAAACAAACAAGTAGAAACCCATGTCGCATATTGAATTTTACAGCCAAAAATAAAAATTGAAACTTTAAAAATGAAAAAAAAAAGGAAAAATTAAAAAGAAATGAACATTAAAAACCAGACCTGGGTTTTTGCCAGTGATGCCTGAGAAGATAGCGTGGAAGTCTTTCTCTTTGAGAGGGCCGCGCGTAATCAATGCTTGAATGAGAGTATGGTGCTTCCAGCTCAATGACGGCATTTTTCAGTCTGGATTTTAAACTTTCTAGATTGGGATGGAAAACCGTAATATAAATTGGAAGAATAGCGTTTGGATTGAAGGAAAATTTTGAAATTTTGTCGGAAAAAAGTGGTCTTCGAATTGGAATCGGGAAACCCACAGGCAGATATGGCGGGAAATATTGGGAAGGGTGTCGACCGGATTATTCAGAAGGTTAAAATAATTTTAATAAAAAAAGTTTGACATGAACATAATTAATAATAAATTATTTAAAATATAAAATATAAAATCAATTTATAAATTTTAAAAAATATTATATAAAATAATTAAATTTTAAATATATAAAAATTGAAAAATATTTTACTCCTCCTGTTCTTATATTGTGTGCACTGTGAGAATCATGGAAAATTGATTTTTTTTTTTAGATATATGGCTTGTGATTTTAAGTTCAATGTTGGTTATAGCTTATATCCAAATTTTAAGTTCAATGTTCAATCAAACAATTCAAAAGAATTAGAGTGAAATATATTTTTTTAAATAATTTATTAAAAAAATAAAAATTTAATGTAATTTTTTTTTATAAATTTTGTCTATAGAAAATAATTTTACAAAGTTTAAGTAAAATTTTATTTATTATAGTACTTTTTGATAATAAAATTTAAAATTTTTTATTACATATATTTTCTAAAATTTGTGATAATTTCACTTTATAATAAATTTTATTCTTTGTAATTAAAATTAATTCTAAATTAACTAATTAAATTTATAAACAATAAATAAATATAAAATATATTTATCTTTTAGTTATTTAATTTAGAATTAGAGAGAAATAAATGTTTTTTCATAAATTTATTACAAAATAAAATTATCACATATTTTAACAGTAATAAAGAACAAAACTCTTAAAATTTGTTAAGTTAACATTTTATTTGAACTCTCTTAACCAAATTAATTTTTAAAAAAATTCATTAACTTTAGAGAGTACAAAAGTAAAATTTTTCTTTTTTTTTTCAATTAAAAACAAGAACCAATTTTGAAGTAAGACAAAACTCAAAATGAAAAAAAAAAAAAAGGCTATTTAAATAAAAACACTGTAAATTATGATGCTTATTTGTCAAGATTTCGGTATTAATTTGAGCATACGAGTAGCAAATTTTGTTTTAGAAAATATTTAGAATTTATTATACTTTTACTCAATTTTAAAAATAATTAAAATTTAATAAACATTCACTTTTATTTTTAAATCAATATTTATCAATTGTTCATCTATATAATCATGGTCAAAGACACCTTATTTTCATACAAACTTATTTTGACCCAATATGCACACCAAATATTGCTTTTCAAATGATATTTTTAAAAGTTTAAAAAATAATATTTATATTTAAATTTTTAAAAATACACACACACACACACACACAAAAACTATCTTTTATTACCCATTAGTCATTTTCTTAGAACAACCGACCAAACATGTTTTACTTTTAAAAATGGTGGTAGGATGACAAATACCAAACGCCTAAACCATTATCCATATTAGCCCTTGACCCTAACAAGTAAACAACCCACCATAGAGAGACTGTTCACCATGAACAAGCACAACAAGCAATCTCCAGCTCAAATTCTTGGCAACTGTTTTACATCAAGTTCTAGCTTGGCACAGATGAGGTCATTCTCTCTCTATTGTAACATTCACCACGATACATACATGGCAAAGCATACTAGAAAATATAAATCATTAAAGATGGATCAGTTTCCTGTGTGAATGATCACCGGTGGAAACCAGATTACTATCGTGTTTGTGGCTGTGATCGTGAAATATGAGTGTCAAAATTCCAACCAAGCATAGCACGGAACCTACAAGAAGTTTGTCATACCGCTCCACCCAATGAAATTTGAGCTGGCTGGCGCCATAGAATGATAGAGCCACCAGTGAGGTCATTACTGTAATAGTGCTGCAAGTACAATATTACCAGGTGTCAAACTTTACATTATGAAAATGAGACACAGCATATATAAGTCAGCACCAGGTTATATTCATCAAACAGAAGTACAATAAAAGAAAGAGACTGGGTTGTATGCTCAATATTCAGTTGATTGGGCAGCAATTGAGAATGTAAATTTGACAGTAAAACGATTTGACATAACAGAAGCAGCAATGATCACATAAAAGACAACAGTGTGAAGTTGCCAGGACTAGTAAAATCTGGAAAATTGATAATTGAGTCTAAGTAGGCTTACGACAAATATGGAGCTGAAAAGCCTTACTTAATCTGTATTTAAAACTCAATCATGAGCAGGGGGATAATCAAGATGGCTGATTTAATAAGATATTCAACTAACTAGATTGACTGTCAAAATGTTCACCTAACTAAGCAAGACTGTGGGAAGGAATGTACAACTAGAGAAACTTCAGGGCCACAACAAATGACCCCAAATCAGGATCAATCAGAAACAGTTATCATTAGTAATTCCAAATTGAAATTACAAAAAATTAAATATAAATAATCATGCATGTGCGCATGCTCTGTGTGTGTGTGTGTGTGAGAGAGAGAGGCAGAGAGATTTGCTGGTCCCTACTTAAATGAACCTTTCATGTGACACATGTAATAAACCTAGTCAGCTTTGCTCCAAACTGGTGTTTGGTTAATCCAAACTAAACAACTTTCTTGATGGTAATATAAATAATGTTTCTAAATATAAAACCCAAACTCTAATGCATTCAGTATTGGTACCTGAATAGAAGCACTATGATGGCAAGCACCATCATGGAAGACGAATTCCCAACAGCAAGAAACACCGGAAGCGTGGTTGCACAGGGAGATAATGCAGGAACAAGGACAAGCCCAGCAACAGCCATTTTCTCCAAGGGCTGGTTGTGGGAATGACTGTGGCCACCCTTCCCAGATAGAAACAACAATACATAGCTACCACCAAGAAATACAAGCAGAAGTGAAGCAAGTTTATGCACTGTTTCTTCACCAGCAATAGTGTTTGCCATGGTTATTGCAGTTATTCCAAGAAGTGAAGTGGATACTACGTGCAAAACGGCTCCAAACGCAGCTTCACAAAGGGAATATAAAAGTAAAAATGAGTACGAGGAGCACTACAACATCAATATTTGAAAATTTTATTTTCTATGCCTTTAGGTACATATATCATATAATTTCTTTTGATAGAAGTACAAATGTCATATGATTGAAGGTATAATCCAGACTTCCTCAGAAAATTATTGAGGTACCAATTTCATATTGCAACTTTTACATGAGTGATATGTACATGTCAGTACATGATACAAGACAAACTTTTACAAATGGCATACAAATTTTAATTAAAGTCAACTGTGAAGAAGCCAACGTCTCTTGAAATTTGGAGAAAGGCCTCAACTGAACAAAATTTATCAGAGCAATGACAAACAAACTAGAAAAGTGGCTAAATTAGCTTCAACCATAAGATTTAAGGGGTAGGCAGAAACATGAAATTTAAATCCACAAAACAAAAGAAATTTAAGCCATTGTAAATGCCAAAAATGGATTTCTTCAAAAATCCACATCCACATTTCCTATCACTTAAAAGAATCATCCAAATAATTTGACGTGAAATGCAAGCCAGATGTACCAACTAGATACTAAGATACTCACCAAAAATAAGAAATCATATCATGATACAAGCACGCTTGGGAGTAAAGTTCTCCCATTACCTCATTACTTCAATAATGCATAAGTATTTTTTAACAGATAGCATTACCATACTATCCTGTGAAATTCAGAAGATATCTACTTTGGAAATGTAAAAATCCATGCAAAATTATACGAAATGGAACTTTTATAGCTATCATTAAGCAAGTATAGGGTAACCTAAACCATCTTCTACATATATGTAAAATTCATCAAATATAAAAAAAAAAAAAAACCATTTCTGCGCAAGTAGTTATAAAGTATAATCAAATTGTTAAAATGTTAACGTCCAAGCTCCTATAGGCAAAGATACGAGAAAGCAATAATAAAATTGGATACATATACCGGCTTGCTACAATTAACAGCAACAAACGACAACCAGTCATTTTTGGGGTAGCAAGCACGTTGTTCTTTTCAAGATCCTCAAAACAACTCTATTGTCACATCAAAAGAGTAACTAATTGAGCATTTCCGCGGCTTACCACTTCAACGAAAACCTTTTTGATGCAGACATACATCAATACATACACACATGCAGACATAGACATTTATGTCATTATTATCTAAAAAAAGTCTCAAACACAGGATGTTTCAAATAAATACAGTACCATTTATACAAAGATCTGCCTCAACAAAAAGAGAAACTGTATGAGCAAATATTTACAGAGAATGAAGGAGGGAAAGAACAGAACATACTGACTAACAGGGTTCTGGAGAGAGTCCACTTCTGGGCACGTCCAACAATGGAAAAAGGAAGCCAATGCGTTGGAATAAATGAATGCAGAAGCGAAACAGTGGCGATTCCTCCAATCGTCGATAGATCTTCCGCGCTGAAACTGTCCATTACTTAACCCCAAGACAAAGATTATTCAATTCGGATTCCTTTTGTTCAGAGATCGGCGACTTGGCAAATGCAATTTAATGGGTTTGCATTAAATTATATCACTTTTTATTTATTTATTCATTTTAAATTCGATACGGATGCGATGGGAAAGGTTGAAGAATGGTTACGTAAATCCGGAAAACGAATTTACCTGAAGAAGAGAGATATTTGATGGTTACAGGTACCCGCACTGGATCCGGATTCGGGTTTGGGTTGCAGAAAACAGAGTAAAATGGTACAGTGGACTGAATTTCAGTGCGTATATATTTAACATTTTTAATAATTTCTTATTAAATATTTTTATTATGAATTGCAATATTTCAAAATTATATTTTGTAAATAATTATATTAATTAAATTTAATTTCTAATTAATAGAGTAACACATATTCCATAAATTTAAATGGGTATCCAAAAAATAAATTTTTTGGAGAAAAATTCTATAAATTTTCTTTTTTTTAAAAAAAAATTATAAATAAATATAACATTATACATATATATATATATATATATATATATATATATAATATAAGAGATTTGGAGACGCCACCATTCTCGATCGATCACGCAGAGATTCATTAGAACAAGTTCATTCTAATAATACAAGAGATTCTTAAAATTAATTACACAATTCAAAGTTTGGTAACTAATTATTGGCAGCAATCCGAGCTCTCAAACGTTTAAAATGAGCCAACAATTTCTCAGCATCGGGAAGCTTTTCTTTTTCTTTGATAACATCAACTTGTTTAGAGTTATGAATCCAAGCATGCAAGCGAGGGAAATTGCATGGCTCCAACAATTTTATGCCCTCAGTTTCTCCTGTGACTTGAAACCAATGAGCCAGCCACCCATATGCTAAATCTACCAATCCTACTGACTCACCACCAAAGAACTTGTTATCTCCAAGGGCTTGCTCTTCTAACACTTTGAGCACTTGTACTGCTTCTTTTATTGCCTTATCTTGTGCTTCTTTTCCGGTAGCTCGAAAATGTTCAAAGAAAATTGGACCCTGGAATGTTAGATACATGCACACATTTTTTTTTTCTTTTATTGAGTTATTGGATTGTCTTGTATTACATCAAAGGCAGTCCCAACAATGGTAAGAGTACAACGTTTATACTGTTGCAGAAGTTATCTACTTTCAGTAAATCTAAAAGAATTATTGATACTAAAACTTTATATAAAATTTTTAATTAAATTAATTCTAACATGTATAATTATTAATATATATGTTAATTTAATTTTGATTATTAAAAATTTATTGATCTAAAAATTAAAAAAATGATGCAAGAAAGTGAGACTCTTGGCCTTAGCTTCTGAGATCGTGCTGTGTCAATTTCACCGCTGGGTTAGCTAATGAATGCTCTATATGTATATATGTGTATATATATACACGAAGAGAAAAATACTACTTAAAGAACTGAAGTTACCTTGTCTACTGCAAACTTGATCCAGAACCTAGCCATGGCTCTGTGATAAGCATCTGTTGGGAGCAAGGGAGGCTGAGGCCAAGCATCTTCGATGTAGTCAAGTATAACAAGAGATTCTGCAACAGGTTTTAAACCACGAACAAGCACAGTTATCCTCTTATAAACTGGGTTGTATTTTCGAGGCAAATCACTCTTGTTGGAGAGATCTTCTTCTATGTATTCATATTTGATGCCCTTTAATTTCAGGGCCCATATCACTCTGTACTGTAGGGACTTGCCCAGAATCCATGGAGCTTCACTGCTTCCATTGTTGCGATACAGACTGCAAGTCAATGGAATCAATCTCCTTGCTTGTGCTTTATCTTTTTCCTTGTGGCAATTAAGGTTTTTTCTAATATCATGGGTGTCCCTCGAGTTTATTCTAGTATCAAACCAACCACTCAGGTTTCATAATTCATAACCAATGCTCATCATCAGAAAAATTTGTTTAATAAATTCAGTTGAAAAAACAATTAATGAATACCAACCCCTTATATTTTTTCTAATCACTCACAACATAACGTAAATGTTTGATACATTATGCTAAGGCCAAATCTTTGTATTTAAACCTATATTTGAAATTTAGGATTTTCAATCCACGTTGTGTTAGCAGGGATAACGATCGTAAAATGATTTTTGAGTATCTACTCGCAATGAAGTTGAATTGTGCAAACAATTCGTCCTAAGAACCATATTAACATATGAGGCAGCTGTGCTGGGTTAAACCCAACCGAAACTTCCAGGAGAATCAAAAGATTCTTGCCAAATAACACATCATAAGCCAAGAGGGTATGCCAGACTACCTCCATTGAAACAAAATGATAAAGTTGTAGCTTGAAAGATGTCAAAAATTAAAGCTATAAAACAACAGTAATCGTCTTCAAGGAAGAATTTAACAACACTCACCAACATATAGTAGTACAAATAGCACATCAAATTATGTCTCCGTCAAAAAAGGCTACAAAGCAGCTTCTGAGTTCCACATATTGTTCTAGCTAACAAAATCAAAGCTTGCAACCTAGAATAAATTTTGAGAAAAAAGACCAATTACTAGAGAGATTTTCTATTGTTCATAGCCCACTCATCAGTGATCTCCGGGCATGCTCTTGATGATATCCGAGTCACCTAATGAAGCACAAGATTACCACAATTAATAACTTACAAGCTCAAGTTAATTTAAAAGGAAAAAAATGGTTGAGAGAAAATAATTATCATACCTGCATCAATAATGCTGAGGCAGCAAACTCTGTAATATTTTCCACAAGCAGTCCCCAAGTCTACATTGTCTGACATAACAAACAACATAACCAAAATTTTAAGGCAAATGTTCCCAGATAAACAAATGAAAAACTTGAAACATATCATTGTTGGCTGTTATAGTGAATAAACCACATTTGAGATAACACAAGTTTATGGTAGGCATACGTCTGACACAAGTCATGTTTTATTACGTGTTGCTTAGCAAGCTATGCAATCATAAGCAGACAAATTTTGCATGGAACCCGAACAATCTCATTAAACAAAGACCAGATACATTAGGCACCACTGATCAATCATCCGAAACACAAGTCAATCAAATGTGACGCAAGTCCTACACAAAACCCTACTATAATGAAATCTAATTGTTTTTCACAAACTTAGTCTACAACTAGATTATTATTGAGAAACGATAAATATAGCATAGCATCAGTAATTTAAAATTAGCACAGTACTTGAGACTACATTCTCAGTCAAATTCAAAACCCCATCAATCATACATAGTTATAAAAGCAGATGCAAAAGAAAAACATTACATATAAAACCAGCTAGTAACCAAAAACCAAGTTAAGAAACTTACTCCCATTGTAGTGGTGGACTCCAACCTTTGCCAACATGGCATAATACTCTATCTCAGACTTCCTGAGAGGCGGGCAATTGTTGGCAATGATTACCAATTTACCTACGGAAAAAAGTAAAGAAAATATTATCTCAGCAAACTTTCAATAACTGAAATCTCAGGACCAAGTACTTAAAAACACCACAGGCAGCCTAAATTTTACAATCACCGTTACTCGTAATGAACAGGTCCACATCCATACAGGCATTTCGCATAAGATTGAAAGAACAATATAAACTTCTAAGATGGTTTTGCCACAGCCATATCAATCGATTTAATGACTTAAGCAGAAACACAGTAAAAAAATCCATTATTTGTTTCTTATCCCTCGAATATTTCTCAGAACTCATTTACACACTAATTTGTAGTCAGATTAAGATATATTGCATGATAAGAAACAAAAAAAATGAAAAAAAAAAAAGTTACCTTTAGAGTTTCTTAGGGATTTAAGGACGGTTTTGAAGCCCAAAGTATACTTGCCACTTTTCATTACAAGAGCCAACCTATTGTTGATGCTCTCATGGGTCTTCTTCTGCAATATTCCAAACAAACGCATTCACCCAAATGTTCAAATCGCAATCAAATATCAACTTTCCACATAGAGATTAAACGAGAAAGCGCGAGGAGGAGTGTGAGATGACATACGGTCTTTTTGGCGGCCACCATTGTTGCTTGCTGGTTGCTTCGACTGGCTATAGAATGTGCAGAAGACGAGCGCTCGCCACAGCCAAAAAATCATAAGTTGCTAGGTGAAGCTTATTTATATATAATATTGATTAGGGTTTTGCGTGACGTTTGGGCCTGTTTGGACGCAAGGATAATCTACTCTAATCTTGGTATATGAACTGATCAAGTGCACCTCTAAAGTAGATTATTAAAGTCTTTTCATTGCTTCAAAAATTGGACAAATAGTAATTAAAATGTAAAAAGAACATTTATACTCTTAAATATTATTTTAGTTTTATTTCGGTTATTTTTAATTAAAATTATTTTTTCGTAAATTTTTTAATACATTTACGTGATCTTAAATACAGTTTAATTGGATTTAGTAATTTTTTAATTCATTATTTTTAATTTTTTTTTCATTTTCAAGGTAAAATTTTTAAATTATCAAACAAGATTTTAATAATACTTGATATTTTTTAATTATTAAGTTTCAAAAAATAATTCATTTATAATTTTTTATATTGTGCATACAAATATTACATATTTAATTTTAAAAATTAATTAAATTTTAAACACAATAAAAAATGCGATTAATATTTTAAATTGATTAATTTATTTAAAATTTGGTTAATTTATTGTGTTTTTATAGTGCTTCAAATTTGTTTAAATTATTTATATTAATCTATGCCATATTTTCTATAGACAACTTGTAAACTAATTATTTTTTAAAAATTATTGTAATTAAAAAATAATGGCTAAAATAGAATTAAATAATGCTTAGAAGTATAAATATCTTATTTTACATTTGAATTAATATTTTTTAAAACTTTTGTAACATTTAAAGGAATTTACGTGAAAAAAATAGAATTTAAGTAATATATTTTTGAAATAATAATAATAATAATAATATTATTATTATTATTATTATTATTATTACAAACAAAAAAGAGGACTAAGTAATAAAACCCAATACAAATTATTTTAGTTTTAAATATCGTCAATAATATTGAAAATAACAATATACCCTTCAAGCTCACAACTTTTTAAATTTTAACCCTTTAACTTTACTACGAAATATTTTAACCCCCCAAAAGTTTTGCAATTCTACTCCCCTCTCATCAAAAGTCATAAATGTATATACATGTGTCACATTTACAAAACTATGTGGACTTATTTGATAATTCTCTCTCATAAAATGACCTGCCCATTCACTAGTTACACTTGCAGCTCTCTCTCTCTCTCTCGTCGGACGGTGCCCAATTTGCCCACGCAAAACGAACACCTGGTAAAATAACGACTTCTCAGTTCATTTCGCTTCTCGCTTAGATTTCGTTTCGACTCATCTCCTAGGGTTCCTTGCACTGATGGCTCAGGTCATGAACATGGCGGTTGATTCCATCGACCGACGCCGTGACCGCAAAGACAAATCCTCTGCCGCAGACGACACCGGCGATGACAACACTAATGATAACAACAACACCACCACTACTCAATCTCCACCTGCACAGCCACCTTCAGCTTCTAGAAGGCGTGAGAGGGACTCGCGAGAAAGACGAGACGACAGAGACATCGATAGGCCGCCGAACAGACGCGGACCGGATTATTTCGACAGGAACCGGTCCTCGCCCATGCCCAGGGACAGGGATAGGGAGTATAAGAGGAGGAGCACCGTGAGTCCTCCACCTCCGCTCATGCCGTACAGAGATAGAAGACACTCTCCGCCGCCGCGAAGGTCGCCTCCGTATAAGCGGTTCAGGAGGGAAGATGGAGGGTATGAAGGCAGGAGAGGAAGTCCACGTGGCGGATTTGGGCCTGGCGATAGGAGGTGAGATGTGGTTGATTGATTGATTGATTGATTGTTTGTGATTTGTTGGTTTTGATGTTAATTATCAGTTTGATTTCACACAATCCTTTCGATAATGGAAGATGTGGGAAATGCATGGATATAGAAGTTTGGGTTTTAGGTATTTTTAGAGTTACTGTTCAAAACTGAGAAAGCAAGTAGTGTAGTGATGAAATTCATTTAGTTGTGTTTCTTTTCTTGCTAATTAGGTTATTTTACTTTACGAGGCTCTTTTGAATATGTACTTTGAGTTTCTTAGCAATAAAATCAAAGAATCACTCTGCCGTAAAGGACATTGAATTGTTTTAGAATACCTATTTTTTCATTTTACCTAGAAATCCCTTGACCTGTGTCGGTTGGACTACTGTGTTTTTGTATTCAGGATATATTTGGGATTTTTATATATCATATAGGTGGTCTAAAGGGGGTTTGAATCTGTAATCTCTTGGTTGGAATTAAGGGGTCTTGCCATTCAATCCACCCCTATGAAAAAAATATATGTATTATTCCTATTATCCATAAGCCTTGCCAACTTTCCATGTAATTCTTTCACAAGCATGCAATGGAAAAGATGTTAACGAAGTCACAGGTTAATTGACATCATATCATACAAACATTCACTATATGTGTATGTATAAAGTTTTTCAGCTCCATGCTACCAGCTGACAACGAATAATGACATTTAGAACCATTTCTGCCAAAATATGTTACTGAAGCAAGTTGTATGGACTTGAGAACTTTATTGGTAATATAATGCATGTGATGCTGATGAGAACTGATAAAAAAAGGTAAGCTAAATTTAGACCTGGTCTTCCTTGTTGTGCAACTATAAATTTGGGAGATAATATAAATTTATATTGAAGTGGAAGATAGTTTAAGGAAAGTCAAGGGCATTTAATGATGTTAACAAAATTATGAGTCTATATGATGTAGAGAGGATAATGAAATATATCACTTTCTAATTTGGCAATGCTAACTGCATTTTCATTTCTATCCTTGGCAAATGCTGTGATTTTTTCTAGAGCTATCTACACTTGTGAGATGTAAGTGTAATTAGGATATACAAATTGTCATGCTTCTGATTGATGTTTTGAGCAAAAATGTAGACAAGGTTATGATTTTTGCACATATGCTTGGAATCCCAGCTATCAAATGCACGAAAACAGCAGTGTTAACAAATTTCTTGATTCTAGTATTTATTTGAGATGTACAGTTTCTATCATATTGGTCATAATCTATATCTGACATATGCAAGCACTAAAATATACAATCTGAAAGAAAGCTTAGTCACTTAGAAAACCAATACATTAAGGAACAAGTTTTCTTTTAATACATTTTTTTATAGGTAACTAAACAGGAAAAGCTTGATTACATGGAATATATATATATATATATATATCAGCACATGGCTCACAAGAAAACTGGAATTCTGTTGATGAAACTTGTGACAGGTGTCACTATGTATAGTTTGCTTAAACTGTTACTGGAATATCCTTAGCAATGATTTTTTGATAGAACCTTCCAAGTTTTTAATACCTCTCGCATTTACGATTTTAGTGATATTATATAGTGAAAGGTATCTGGTCTGTCTCTTTGACGGAGTCGTAAGAGCTGTGAAGGAGGATTTTTGGATGGCAGTGTGAGAGTCATCCATACATGGTTCAAAAAAACTCTAATGCATTCCATATGTTGCAACAGCTTTTTAATTCTTGCTTTGCGTGCTCTTAATGCATAGGATGTTCTCTTAGTTTTATTCAAATGATCATTTATTTGATTTTTGTGTTCCTTCTTATTCATAAACAAAGAAAAACAAATTGATTTCCCTATTTCTTCCCCCCAACCCTTTGCATTAAAATTGCTTAAATTGACTATGTAATCGAGCATTTTGGTATTAAAGGTTTGGATATGATTATGCTGGTGGATATGAACGTGAGATTGGGGGCAGGCCTGGTTATGGTGACGAAAGACCTCATGGGCGGTACATGGGCCGTTCTGGTGGCTATCCTGGTGGTCCTTCTGGTAAGTGTTCAACCATGTATGAACTGCTTTAGTTTATGGATTGTCATTTATTTTAATTTTTGACCCTTTTGTACTTTGAATATTAGTTAACTCTAGAATGGTTATTACCAAGTAATTTGTCAAACAGTTTGCGAAATATGGACATGAATATGCATTGCATTTGAGCCTCCAGAATCATTCTATATTCTCAAATAGACCTGTGATATTTCATATGCATTAATCACCTATTTCTTACCCGATGAATCCCAGTAGGATATTTTGTGCAAAAAAGTTCTGAATTAGATGTTTTTGGGCCTTTTTAGTGGCTTCTTGTACAATTTGCATGAAGAAAATCTTACAATAGCATGGTAATTTTTATGGCCCTGAGTTGGATGTACTTGCTTTATGCTTAATTGACCTCTGTCAGCAGAGCAACAGAAAAAGGTGTCATAATGTAGGAAATGTGTGTGCATTTCAGACAGAAGCAACATACTTTCAGTAATTTATTTAGTGGTGTTCACTGCCTTTGTTTTGTTTTTTTTTTCTGAGTCATATATAGGTCTGATTGCATGCTTCTCGTTTGCTTTTTTATTTTCTAGTTTTATTACTCATATAAGCTTAGAGAATTTCATCAAACCGATTGCATATATATATATATATACACATACATATATATATTTTCCAAATTTTCTGTTCATTTCCTTGAACATTATGTATATGCTTATACCCACACTCTCTGCATATTTATTTACTGAATTCTTATAACACTCACGTTATTTGTCCCAGTAAAACTTATTTGATTCTATAACTTCTGTAGAATGGGATTCAGGTCATGGTGGTTATGGTGATGCTTTGAACTCAGGGAGTACCCAAAGGTTAGCATTACCTGATGTTCTGGACTCAGTTTTCAGTGAGGTTGGATCATTCAATTGTTACTGCATGATGCTTGTTCGGTTGGCACTGTTCATTATATATTTGAATGCTAGTTTGATTTACCACATTATTTAAGGCATGTTATCCATTTGGAGAGAGGTGGTGTGGTATTCTTGTTGATCTATTTGAAGAGTTAATATAAGTAGCAGAGTCTGATTTGACCGGAAGTTTGATCTAAGAGGGCCAGTGGAATGAAAATGAACAGTTTTCTGGGTGTGTAACATGCCTGTACATGCACTGATGCACATTGAAGTTTATATTCTGTTGAAGTTTATTGGACTACTGGAAAGAGGAAAAATAAGAGGTGACATTCTGTTGGACTATTGAAACTGTTTATGCAACTAAATAATGTGACATATCAATTAAATGATTTCAGGGAAGGCTTGATGTCATACAAGCAATTTATTCAGGAGCTTGAAGATGATATAATGCCAGCTGAAGCTGAGCGCAGGTACAGCGTAGGGCTATTTTAGTCTTTCTAGAGTTTGATTGTGCAGCTTACTAGTTATTTGAGTTTAAAAACAAAAAAATAAAATAAAGTAACGGTGTCTCTCTTTGTAGATATCAAGAATACAAGGCAGAGTATATTTCCACTCAGAAGCGAGTATTTTTTGATAATCATAAAGACGAGGAATGGTACTTCATCTTCTTTCATTTTATTCCTTCTTTGGCGTTAACTTTGTTGTTCTAATGAAACGTGCTTGTATCTGTAGGTTAAGAGACAAATATCATCCAACTAATTTACTTGCTGTTATAGAGAGGTGAGGTCTGCCACTTATCTATGGAGTTTATTGAGTTCAAAATACAATAATAAAATTTTGAGGCCTCACATATAATAGCTCTACATTTTGGTTGATTCTAATAGTTGCCTAACCATTTTGTAATTACCACTTCTCTAATTTTTTTTTTTAATCATTATGATATTGAAATTAATAGCATTGAAAAATTTGTATCCAGGAGGAATGATCTTGCACGAAGGGTTGCAAAGGATTTTTTGCTTGATTTACAGAGTGGGACATTGAACTTGTAAGAGCTACCCTTCTTTATTTATTCTTGGTATTTGCATATTCTAGCCTTCCCACCAGCTTTTTGTTATGATGGTAAGTCAATGTTTTTGACCATATGTTGCAGAGGGCCTGGTATAAATGCCCCACCATCAAATAAATCGGGCCAGAGTAGTGATCCAAATTCTGATGATGAAGTAGACAATGGTGGTAAAAGAAGACGGCATGGTCGGGGACTGGCAAAAGAAACTGATCTTCTTTCTGCTGCACCTAAGGCTCACCCAGTTAGTGCAGAACCCAGAAGAATTCAAGTTGACATTGAACGGGCGCAGGCACTTGTGCGCAAACTTGACTCTGAGAAAGCGATTGAGGAAAATATTTTATGTGGATCTGATGGTGATAAAATGAACCGGGAAAAATCTCATGGTAGCTCCACTGGTCCAGTCATTATCATACGAGGCTTGACCTCTGTCAAGGGCCTGGATGGAGTTGAGCTGCTGGATACACTTATTACTTATCTTTGGCGCATCCATGGCGTGGATTATTATGGGATGGTTGAAACAAGTGAAGCTAAGGGTCTCAGGCACGTGAGAGCTGAGGGAAAGAGTTCTGACATAACTAGTAATGAAGCTGAGTGGGAAAAGAAACTTGACTCTCGTTGGCAAGAGAGATTGAGGGGTCAAGATCCCTTGGAAATAATGACAGCCAAGGAGAAGATTGATGCCACTGCTGTTGACGCTTTGGATCCCTTTGTCCGAAAGATTAGGGATGAAAAATATGGGTGGAAGTATGGCTGTGGAGCTAAAAGTTGCACAAAGCTATTTCATGCGGCTGAGTTTGTGCACAAGCATCTTAAACTGAAACACCCAGAACTTGTGATGGAGCTCACCTCCAAAGTTCGTGAAGAGCTGTATTTCCAGAACTACATGAAGTAAGTGTTGTCTTTTTGGTAGCATGTTGGGTTTATCTATTTATTGTTTCTAAAGAATCATTACAATACCTTAATGATGTCGTTTACAGTGATCCAGATGCACCTGGTGGGACACCTGTTATGCGGCAACCCATGCTGGTATGATTTATGCAATCATAATGTCTTTTATCTCTGTGCTACAGACATTCGTTCTGCTACATATGCAAATCTCGATTTGGGTTCTCATCTAATCATAGACAAGTTTGTTGCAGCATAAAACCAAGCTTTTGCTTACTCCTCAGAGAGCTGTTTGTAATTTGTAGGAATGATTTACTCTGCAATGTGGAAATATGGAATTCAAATGGATGAGCCTTGATCAGGCCAGGGCCAGCAAAATGAAAAAACTTTTATAATATTTCTGCAATAAATTTCTTAGACCTATTGCTGTTCATCCATTTAAATGTTCTTTTTTGCTGACTTTATTGTGTCATTTTTCCATAAGAGTTTTAAGAAGGCACCGAGGCAAGTTTCACTAAATATTCCAATACTTTTTCTGGTGCCTGGTAGCCTGAATATGTATCTTTTCAAGACTTAAGGTTCACTCTTTTGTAGCTTCTGAAATTTGCCTTATTACTTACCATCTGAAAATGATCATTATCTCAGAGAAGCATTTGTTATTTTTCATTTTGCCATTTATCCATGCATTAGTTAGGTATACCTGTAGGTAACGTGTGAGCCACAAATACTTTGGTAATTGGATGTTGCTTCTCAAATCTAGATCTCAGCTTTGATTATTAAATAGTAAAATGTGGTTGCATGTTTATTTTAATTTTTCTGATTTTGTTTGTGTATGCCCAAAAACCTTGTACATTAGTTTGTTTTGTCTCATATGCACTAACTTATTGAAGTAGGCTCAAAATAGCTTACAAACTACATTCTCCTGCTGAAATCCCTGTTATGCCATCATAGATTTCAAGTTTTATGTTATGTATGGTGTCTCATGGTTTTTTGCACATTATGATAATTTTCGTTATCCAACGTCATTAGTGGTGGTAGTATTGTATATTTTATATATTGTTTTTACGTTGCAGAAGGACAGGCCATTGAGACGCAAATTTGCTTCAGACAATCGACTAAAAGATGAACGTGGCAACCGTAGAGAACGCGACTATCGAGCCAATGGAAGTGATAGATATGATAATGCAGAGTCAAGTGAATTTCCATCAAATGATGATGGTCCTGATGGGGCAGGTCGTGATGAAGCAATGTTTGATACTTTCAGGGGACAAGGGATTCGTGTTGGTCCTCCTTTTCCCTCTGATATACCTCCTCCTCCTGTATTGATGCCTGTTCCTGGTGCTGGGTAGGTCAACAGTTGGTGCAAAAAAATTTGTTTTTATGTTGAACAGTAGGCATCCAAAATTTGGTGAGTCGAATTTGCAATTTTTTCAAGCAAGCTTACATATTGCTGTATTTGCAGTCCACTGGGGCCCTTTGTTCCTGCACCACCTGAAGTTGCCATGCAGATGTTCAGAGATCAGGGTGGCCCTGCTCCTTTTGAAGGGGGTGGTAGAAATGGACGGCCTGGGCCTCAAATGAGTGGGCCAGGCCCCATTCTTTTGTCTCCAGCTTTTCGACAGGATCCTCGACGGATAAGAAGGTATTCTATTTGGGCATCTTTGGCGAGTTCATAGTTTTCTTTACAGTTGCTTTTGAATTTGTAATATATTTAGAGTTGGCAGTTGTTATTGCTGAAATTGTTAGCAATATCTGAAGTTTCAGTCAATTCTTGAAAAGGTTGATGCATTATTATAAGGGGTAATTTTGGATTTTACAGATAATTGATCAAATGTTTCTTCCTCCCAACTACTTAATTTTTGATTGTATAAAAATTTTTCTGCTGAATATTAAACAGAGTGCTTTATGCAATGCTTTTTTTTTTTCAATTGATTTTGATTATATTCCTGTTTACTGAACAGTATGGTATGTAATGTTTCTCGGTAGGTTAGCTGGAATTTGGCTTATTTGCTTAGTCATTCTGTTTTTATGTTCTTCAATCAAGTTAAAAACTCTTGTTTCTAATTCATGCAGTTATCAAGATCTAGATGCTCCAGAGGATGAAGTCACCGTGATAGACTACAGGAGTTTGTAGATTTCTGAACTGGTAGGACATTGAAAACTAAAAGACAACACGTATTATATTGTGCTGGTGCAATTATCGAAACATCCATGGTCTACTTGAATATCCATTGGGGATGTTAAATTCTTGCAGGGTGCTTCCCTTATGTCTCTGCCTCTGGTTGATGGTATTTGTGTGTGGTGGTGGTGGTGCTGCTGCTGCTGCTGCAATATCACCTGCCTGCAAAATGTGTTAGTAAACCAAACTCGTGTATTTTTTGGACTCTTACAACTGACTTTAGAAGAGATGTTCTTTTTTCATTTCATAAATTTGGGGGAGTTGGGTGGAGTTTAACCATGGTTAATGGAAGTAGATTTTTGATAGTTGTTCATTCTCTTTTTCCCCAATGTTCTTACCTTTTTGGCGAATAGCAGCAGAGCCAAATATTTTCTATTTGACTGACAATAATAGAGATGGCTAAAACCATTTGTGCATCATCTAGCAGTAAATTTTGATGTTACAACAATTTGCTACATAAATGTAAATGGGATGTCCATTAGCTACTGCATAAGTGAATCTGGTTTATTTTTGGTGTTAAAAGAGTATAGAACTACATTGAAGGCTTGAACCTATGCTCTCGTACACATGGTAAAGAGGAAACAATGGGAGAAATGTTGTAAGTCATTGTTGATAGCTTGTAATAGTGATAAAGTGCATCAAATTTAATCCGAAGGCAGCTTGGCTGGGCCTGGCCAGGCCTGACCTTGACTTGCTAAATTTTGTGCACTTTCTAATACTCTTGAATAACCTATGCTCTCGTACACATGGTAAAGAGGAAAGAATGGGAGCAATGTTGTAAGTCATTGTTGATAGCTTGTAATAGTGATAAAGTGCATAAAGTTTAATCCGAAGGCAGCTAGACTGGGCCTGGCCAGGCCTGACCTTGACTTGCTAAATTCTGTGCACTTTCTAATACTCTTTAATAGTTTTGCAGCTATTGCGAATGCTAGGCCTGCAATCGGAGTCTATGATCTAAAAGGCTTCCTACAAAGAAGTAAAAATCCCTTATCCACACATCTCCTACTTTGATAAGACTCATTTTGCAGTCTTGGATAGTCGCACTAAAAAGCAGTTTGCCTGGCTCATTCTGTGATTAGATTATCGAGTTTAAAAATGATATGATATTATTTTCGTCGTACAAAATTCATCCACTCCCATTTTATTTTGTTATGTTGAGATGCTGAAGGAGTCATAAAATACATGCCTGAGGCCTAAGCCATGCATGTGATTAATCTGATATTATATGCACGTAATTTAAGGGCATTATTTTTTAACCCAAAAGCACCACTTAGCAAGTGATCATCACATCACCCCCATCTCTCAACTTAGTATTTGAAGCTAAACTGCTAATCTCCCCATAAATTTGTCTTTCTTTGGAGTAAACTCCTGGGCTGGCCCTGATCAAAGCAAGTCCTTACAGAAATCTAACTCCTCCATACCCAGGCACTACAAAAGAAAATGTATTTCGCAGTCCAATAAACTGATGTGTTCATCTGCTATCAGAATCCAGAAGTGCACGGAAAACGATTTGAGAGACAAGGCAAGTCAGCATATCAATTCGAGATCCAACCACAACGAAAATAATCCACAGTATGATGCTTAAACAAGATTTTCTATTCTCCCTCTTAGCTTCGGCAATAACTCAGGCATGGCTGATCCAATTCAACTTAATAACCCATGAATAGATCAGTTTTGCATGCCAAAGCCGAAAATTCTGCCTCAGGAAAGTACAACATAAGAATATTAGAAAGATAAATGAGACAGCTGGAACAGCTTGATCCTTTAATGAGAATTTTTGCACGGAAGACAGTTTAAAGATTTGAAAGTGTAAGAAGCATTTGAATAGGAAATGCATAAAATAACAAAAGCAGCTTGTGTAGGCTGAAAATACATGCACAAATGCTCTCCTGCATGTTACACAACACACTTGTCATGACAACTCTCCTAAGCCAAACCAAAACCCAAAAAAAAAAAAAAGTTTCAAGAACTGACGACAGACTCCTCCACATGCCCTTCCATTCTGTCTTCAGTTCTTTCAGCATTCAAATGATTTCAGCCCCTCACAATTATTAATTAGATAATCAGGCTACAATGGAAAGTGCCTGGAAACCACACACACTTTATTAGACAACACTTACAACCAACAATAGATCAAAGCCCTAAAGTCTCCAAATACTGCTTTTGCATGCACAAAATGTAAGAAAGGTAAGTAACACAAAAATCATATAGCAGTCAAACTGTGACGGGAATGGCCGCTCATCATACCAGTCACAGCAATAAGAACTGAATTGAATAATTCAACACCTCTCTGTTCAGTCCAAGCTAGAAATGATATATAACTATTCCTAAGGTAATATACAGAGAGGACGATATTAAATCTTAAATTTGTGATCTCTTTGATGCCTTGGATTTCCGAATCTGATGCAATACATGTACAAATATGGTACATAACAAGCTTACACAAAGGCAAAGCATAGAAAAGGAAAAAAAAAAACTAAAAAGAGAAAATGAAAAATAAAAGGCCTAGCAAATACAAGAGCTAAACAGTGCACCCTGGCTCATTGAGACTGGCAACCAAAAATTTGGTGTACACTTTCCGTCCATATAGACAAGTTAGTTGAACACACCTGGATACCAACCAATTTAAATTACTATTTCCGATGCTTCTTTGGTGGAGGTTCTGAATGGAGCTCAGCCTGCGAAAACCAAAAACTTCCCCACAATCAGAAATTACTTCAAAATAATTTGAGAGGAAAAAGAATCCATTATCTATCATAAGTGCTTTGGTGTAAAGTTTCTAATATGTAAGTGATATAATTGATAATACATAGTAACTTCAAATTCGATGACTGCAATGAATGAATAAACATTTTAAAGAGAATTATAGTAGACAATCAACTGACAAGTGTGCCAATTTATCGCCCTTGACTTTCACAAAATAATTGTCTTGCCTACATTAGTCAACACTATAAGAAATTATAACATATTATACTCATGTGGTTTGTTCAATTGGAAGCTCAAGACAGATTTGGTCATTCTGGAATTGAGATCGAAACTAAATATAGCAATAGCACAAGCATAGAAAGAGTGTGCTGCAATGTCCAGCGGAGGATATGGAAAGATGGGATGACAAAGGAATGGAAAAAGAAAATACCTTAATGGCTCTGGAGAATGCTTATACCATATTCTTTTAACCCTGAACAAGCTAGATTACAGAACTAATTGTACAATAACATAGGGAGCAAAGGGCTCAGTAAAGAAAAATAAAATACTAGAAGGGCTTTCAATGATATGGTTTTCGACAAGGCTAAACATTGCAAGCAATTTAAAGGCTAAGTTTATGCTGCAAAAGAAACAATTTAAAGGTTCAGTAGATACACATAGGCCGCAAAACAATAACATCCTTTACACCTGGGATCATCAAACAACAGAAGCATATTGTTCAAAAACAACCTCTCTATCAAGCACCTATGCTGTTTTGTGAGCTCTCTCTGCATCCAAAAATGGAAGTTTCTTAACTAAACTAGACAACCAAACAATAGTCAGCTACTAAGGCCTGCTGCCACATCAATGAAAGCCACCCGTGCTCCATCCATCCATACAGAACTACAATTTGACTAGTACGTGTCCAATCATTTCACTGTGCACAAAATATCAGAATGCATTTTTATTTCCAAAAATGTTCCCAATACTTCTGTATCTAGTAAACACTCTTATCACATGTTATTTCTATCATTCGTGGTGAATGACTAGACTTTATCTAAAATAGTAAAAAGCATGATAAATGTAGGATTGGCTCTAAATGAATAAAGAAGATACACAGATTTACTACAGGAACCTAAGGAATAGGAAAAACAAGCATATGCGGTAATTTTGCTAAGCTATTGAATGGTATAAAAGAAATAATCTTTCTTTTTTGGGTTAACTGAAAGAATGTAATAATGCAGCAAAAATATACATGTTAACAACAATATGATTTCTTTACAAGTCAAATTATATTTATTAACAAGTACAAAATTAGATGCACCATCTTCCCCTTTTTCTGGAATAGCCATGAAAGAGGACCTGAGCCCAGACTTCAGTATCTGACCCTAGCAAAGGCGAGGGTCCCTTTTTATAGGTCAGCTATGAATGAGACCATTTTAGGAATTTAACAAAAGGATAGTGGAAAAATGCACCTAGTTAACTTGCCAAGGTAGTTCATCTAAAAAGTGAAACTAAATGCTATTGTCCAATTGAAACTCCTGTTGACATCTCGAAGCATTATAATTAATTATAAACCATGAAAGTCGTAAATATATTTCCTCTAAACAGAGCAATATCATTGCTAAAATGAAGAAACATGCCTTCAAAAGAAAATCATTTACAACCAAACCCCAAGCACAGCAATGAATGCACCAAGAATGTGTCAACTGTGTTCAAATTTATTGCAATACTAAATTTAATTTGAACCCAAAGAAAAAAGGAGTGCCTCAATCACCATATTGAACCACATAACTTCTGTTTTCATACAACATGCTTGTTGACAAGATTGAATGAATGATGTAAACCTCCAGTATGTGTTTAAAAATTTAAAAATATTAAATAGAAAACATACTTTAAGGCAGAAAAGAGAATATAACCATTTTAGTAAAGAATAATATTGGTAATCCATGCACCAGAAAAGATAGCGATAACAAGAGAGAGGAGTTGATGCTTACAGCGATCGAAAGCTGCTCTTTGATGTAGGCCATGGATCTTAACATTGCACCTAAGGTGTCTCTGGACACCTGAAATTTAACCTCCGACTCTCCTGATGTTGTCTCAGTATCTTGAAGCTGAAAGGAAAAAAAGTTTTTACCTGAATGAATACTGAACCAAGGAAAATAGACGGTAAATAAGGCAACAGAAAATTTACAGTTATGACATATACTCATTGACTGAAGATCAGTAATATAAAAACATGTTAAGAATGAGTAATAACAGCTGAGAAAGGAGATTCTTACAAATAATGGGAATCTCAAACAGAAACCAGATATGGTTTGTGATGTTGAATATCAATGACAAATTTGAAGTACATAAATTTTCCCATCATCTATATTGCAGGATCCTATGTGAATCTATAGAGAAAATCCAGGTTCACTACCCATATATGAGTCTTTCTTATCTTCATAACCAGTCAATTTACATGATAAAAGATCAAATTAGTGTTTTTAAAATTATAGTTTTCATCCCAAAATGGGTCTGCTTCAAAAAACTTTTGTTTTTCACAATGAGTTAATCTGTTTTTTTATCATATGAATCTGAACAGATTTAAACTAGAGAAACCAAGAATTGACATGATGGTGAACTATTAGGTCATCTTCTTACTAAGTAGCGGGTGAAGGATGAGGTCACAAGTTCCATTCCACTTAGGTGTGTGAGAATTATGTGATGAGAATACAAAAAACTTTATTCACAAAAAAGAAGTAGGGAAGTCAATTATTAGGACAAACATCAAGGATCTTTAAAAGAGAAAATAATATAATTAGGCAAAAAAGGACACAACATAAATTTTCTTTGTATTGAAACAAAGAAAAGATAGGAAAAGAAGAAGAAATGTGCCAAATGGATAAGCTGACCAACTAGAACTGTTTCACGATGAAAAACTTGGCAACATGTGATTAAAGGTTTCATTATGAAAATCTTTTAAAGAGATCAATTAGTAATTGACAAACAGACAAGCTAGACAATAAGCACCGGATGCTGAACTGTGAGACGAGAGAAAAGAATCAGAAAAGGGAGAAATTGGGCTGAGATCGGGGGAAACCGATACTTCTTCATTCAAATAATTACTGGAGTCTCTTAAAACACATAACTTAAGGCACTATTAATAGCAAACAAGTCCTCATTAAAAGAAGAAACTGGACCTTCTAATAACTAACAAAAATCTTACTCAAATAAGAAAATCACAGCAAGAAAACCAAATCTAACCCAAAAGAGAAATAGAATCTGACTCAAACAACTAAAATAAAACATAGACCCAACTTCAATAAGGAAAAATAAAATACCTCCTAAATAATATCTCTGTCTTCATTGCTTACTTTTGTATATTATTGTAACATACAATCATATATTGAGGATGTTTACTTGCAGAGCCAGAGACGTTCCCTATTTTGATTTCTCTCTCTCTCTCTCACTCACTCACACACACACACACACACACACACTCACTCACTCTGTGCACAGCCACACCCATGATGCAAAATAATGCAATATAGGAGAAGATAAATGTTGTTCTAAAGTAAATTCTCAATATTAATAGTACATGATCATAAATCATAAAATAGGCTATTTTATGCAAAAACACGCAGATCAATCACAAGCACATTTGAGTACCACTAAAAAGTAGAACTTCAAGATTCATTAAAGCAACAGTTACAGGGAAAAACTCAACTATTCTTTGAAGGGAAATTATACTCAATTGCTTCCAATTTGATCCATGTCCTATGCTCGAAATAGGGGCGCAATTCAAGTTGGTGAGTTGTATTCATGTCATGTCAAACAAAGGTATAATATATTTTAGGCCAGTGCGGATCAAGCCGTTTAATAATTATTTCAAGAACTGAAAACACTAACTCAATCATATTATTAAACTAATTAAACGAATTGTAATTGTGTTAGTTGCTTAATATATTTATCTATTTTTGTATCTTTTATTATATTTTCTTAAATATTTAAAATCCTACTAACTTAAATACTAATAATCTTTATTCTAAATATAGTTAAATACTTTTTAAATGTGACAAATATAAGTAAACACTTTTTAAAATGTGAAAATATAAAATGCAATCAAATCATAAATGATTTAATATAATATGATTACTTGAATATTTAGTTGTGTCATAAATGGTCATAGGATCATATGTCAATAACTCTCAACTCGAACCCAACACAATTATCAATAATATCACATCCATGTCTCCCATTTAATAATCGTGTCAACTTAGGTCAACCAAACCTGCTAATTTCATGTCAGATTGATAGATTACGTCAAAAATTGCTACCTCAGCTTAAATCACCTCCTTTAGACTCATAAGCAAACAGACAATCTATAGTCCATTCAATTTAACTTCACATTATACTAAAAGTTTATATAGTAATTTCAGTTACACCTTTCAGTCACCAGTTGCAATACAATATCTATATGCTCCTCTACAAATAATGTATTCTTACTTTACACTCTTTAACTCTTATAGTCTTTTGTTGATCGTAATTTACCACTCAATACAAGTTTTTCACCTTCATTCTTTTTCCAAGGTCTGCATAAAGTATAAGTATACACTTCTATATTTACAAATGGTAATTCTCCAGTGTATATCTCATCATTTCTTCTAAAACCTACTTCTTACTATTTCATGATTGAATAGAACCATATCCACTCATCTGCAGTCTGGGGAAGCAATTAAAATGAAGACCAAATAAAAAAATGAAATGAAGGCATAAACCTAAGAGTTGATCCAAAATTTCAGAAAACACGTGGTACTTGATATATAGCATTAAAAAGGGCAGAAAAAGAAAAGGATGTAAGAATTAGTTGATAATTAGTAGTATTGAGCAGATTAGAAGCATTTTGTACAATATCTTCTTTCTTTAGGAAAAACTAAGTTAAAGGTATGTCTCAGCTGCAGGTCATTCATAATTAGATAGTCAGTGTTATCTGATATAGGTCTTAAATTTCGATTCCATACCTTCAAATTGATGACTGCAACCCGGTTTGCTGGGGTTGAAAGCTGCTCGCTTATATAGGCCATAGATCTCAACATGGGTTCAAGCGTGACCCTAGAGAGCTGAAACTTAACCTCCAATTCTGCTAAGGGAGTCTTGCTATAATCTTGCAACTGCAATGGCATAAACAGAATAACAAAATTAACAACTTCAAATACGTCTTAAAGGTTTTATTTATTTACATTGCAACTCTTGGTTGACGGTTCTCAGATAAATCACTTTCCAACCTGACAAAGCTCTTGATCCAACATTTCTCACTCATTATTAAGGTTTCAAAATAGTAATTACAAACCTTCAGGTTAATCACAGCTACTTTATTCCCTGGAGATGAATTCTTATTCTCCATCACCCACGTCATTGACTTTAGACAAGGAAGAACCACCTATGTAAAAGGCCAAATATAAGAGCTAGGTGAACATAAATAGTGAATGTAACAAAAGAAACAAAGAAAACATTTCTTATCCAAACCATGTTATCGGAAGGGCCATCGTCTCGGTGAAGGGACACAGGTGCCATCCGTGGCAGATTCAAATCAGAAACAGGTTGAATTGCAGGACCAGCATCATTAAGATTAAATCGTCTAGTCATTTCATCTTGCCGGGGCCATAACAGCGGTGTACTATCTGAAGCTGATGTAGAGATCTTCCTGTCATCATAACCAGTGCCAATAGCCTGTGAACTGGGAGGTGCAACTTTGGCAACATTTTTCTTCATAGCAGCAGCCTTTTTCCCAGCTTCTCTAAGAGCACTCATTGTAACATTATAAGTCTCTACAGCTACTGCCCCATCCTCTGCATATTTAATAGCTTCCCGACATAGATTGTTGTACCGCACTGTCACAGTCTCATGTCCTTGTAGTTCACCACTACGATCATCTATTCCAGTCCCACTCTTAGCATTTCTGGTCCATCGTTTCAAGATATAATGAGATGGAAGTGTAAGTACATTTGTGACAGTGAAAACTGTCAATACATGTCTGCAGAGAATGCCTGAATACTCAAACATTTGGCAGCTGCAGTTTGCTCTCATTTCAGGATAATTTAATGTAACAATGTATGCCTTATTGTCATCTTCAAATTTGGCAACCCTGAATGTGCTGATTACTCCATCACCTTCAATTCTATTAGCAGTATATACGAAAGTTTCAACCAGCTCTTCCTGAAATTTGGCAAATATTTTCCTTGTGTAAAAATTTGCTGCCTGTTTCTCCATAGGTGACGGTGTCCTCAGGACTGGCATCGTACAAATTGTATCAAAATCTGCTTCTATCTCCCTTTCAAATGAATTCTCTAAAGCTCTTTCATACTGCCTGAAGAATGTCGGTACTGCTGTTTGTTGATTCACATAGCCATCAAAAAAGGAAGCATCAAATCCTTGATAAGGAGATATTGCAGCAAAAAAGGAATCCCGAAAGTATACTGGGACCCATTGAGCACGGGCATTATACAACGACTGAAGCCAATCATGTCCCCTGAGATCATATTTATCAACGATTGAACTCCAAGAAAATTCAAATTCCTCGATGGTTTCACTCAAGTTGATGCAATTGTACAGCTCTACCTGAAAATTAGGATGCGCATTACATACATGAGCCAGCTTTTCCTGGCCTTCTCTTAACACATGCCACTTGCTGATACAGTGGCGAGCTTCTGGAAACACCTGAGAAACTGCTCTCTGGATGGCTTTGTCCTGATCTGTGGTTATAGAGACAGGTTGGCGATCATTCATCGCCGTCAGAAATGTCTTGAAAAGCCAAACAAATGAAGCCTCAGACTCATCTAGTAGTAGAGCACAACCAAATAAAATCGTCTGACCATGATGGTTTACTCCGGTAAATGGAGCAAAAGGCACATTATACTGATACACCCTATACATTGTGTCCAGCGTAACAGCATCACCAAAATGACTATAAGCTGTCCTTGACCTTGCGTCAGACCAAAATACGTTAGCCATGCGATTGTCATCATCAAGTTGTATTGCATAAAAGAAACCAGGGTTTTCAGCCTGCATCTTCTTGAAATAGTCCAGAAGATTCTGAGCATCCCTCCCCAGCGTTCTTCTTCTATTAGCAGGCCTAACAACATAATTCACTGCCCCAGTATTCTTAACTGGACGAGTTGACTCTATCGAAGTTGTCCTAGCTCCACGATTGTTTGTTTCTACAGTTGCACGGTTTCCATCCATGGAAACATACATAACACCACTTGGGACGATCCCCACCCCTTGGTAAACTTCGGCCATGTTCTTTGCAGCACCAGCAAAATGCCTTCGAGGACGAAGGTAATGCACCTTACTGGGACTCACCATAGAATGGCTATGGTCCTTTACAAATTTTGTAACAACCCACTTGTCCTGGCCCTTCAATTCTATCCTCAGCATAGCATCACAACTATCAGCATGCCTTCTTTTCAAACCCTCTCTTCCACACACAAACTCCCGAAACACAATTGACCCATCAGTTTTGGAACGGCTGTTTTGACTAACTTTGGAACTAAAACCTATACGTCTAGCATACACATCGTAGAAAGTCTTAGCGGCATCTTCAGAATCAAATTCCATACCCACAAATGGCTCAATAATCCCATCATCATCACTGTGAGCCAAGGAGTTCTCAGCATTGTTTGCTTCTCCGCTTTCATTGGGTTCAGCATCTCCATCATCTGACACTCCACGATGACCCATGTCCCCTTCAACTTCAATTTCGTCGACATCCATATCAATTCTATGTTTATTTGCTTATACTAATTCTGAGCCAATTGTGCAGTAGTACTTCACATACTTTCCAGTCTCATTAAACGCAATCTGCACACAGTGTAACTATTTTAATTACGAAATAATACCATATATACTATCCAGGGAAAAAAGGAACACAAGATTTAGTTTGATTTTCCAGAAAACACAGTTGAATGAATAAAAAGGGAAAAAAATAAAAATAAAAATTGAAGAGGAATTTAATTGCCACAACAATTAAACCACCAATTTTCACAAACCGTTATGTTTACATACCAACTCAAAATTAAAAGAATGCATACCAATTTCCATTATTTCAGATTCTAAAACTCCCACCCCAAAATTACCTGTAAAATCTCGTTTATACATACTGTATCAGCATTCAGGACTTGATTGAATGTGAAATACCACACACGTACACAAAATAAAAACACAAGTTCATGGAGCTGAAACCCAAACCAAACGAATTGCACATGCAAAACTCTACCCAACAAGGAACTCGTCACTCAATACAACACAACACAAACAAATAAGCACACACAACACAAGCGGGGGACAGGAAGGGAGAACAAGTAGAGTACCTTTGTGTTGAAAAACTGAAGTGCAGACTGTATAGCCTGTAAAACGAAGAAAAATTGGTGATACTGAACAAGTGTTAGGGTAGGAGTGTGGTTCTGATCACATCATTTTCTTAGGAGAGAATTTGTGAATTATGAGAAACCCTAACATTTGGCTGTTTAAGCTTTTTTCAAATTTACGAGTAATAAACACTTAAAAACGGCCCCGGCACGCATTGTATTGCAATCGCTAGCTGGATGCTCATTCCCCAACCGGATCTTTTTCCGGGTTTTGGATTTGACCCGAAACGTTTCGGGCGGCTTTTGATGGAATTTCGATGAAAAAGTTTCAGAAACCTAAGCCGAAAATTTTAGTAATTTCAAGATAGAAATAGTTTTGCATTACTTGTCATTTGACCCCCTAGAAATTAGGCAAATACCACACTTTAATAGTTACTTTTGCTCGTGTGATTTTTGGTTCAACATTTATCGATATTTAGCATAGAAATATACTTCCAACAAAGATTTAAAATTTAAATTCTTAAGCTATTTTATTTGTTTTCTAGTAAGCAAAATAGGTAAGTTTGTTTTCAATATCGTTATCATAGTGTAAATATTAATCAAATTTATTTTTATTTAAGAATTCAAATATTTGTGATTTTAACTGCAATTTAGTTAATTTTTATGTGTTTTACTTTTTTTCTAGTTTAATGAATAATTTAAAAATGGTAAAAATATAAAACCCAATTTAAAGTGCTTGAATTGCGTAATATTGGGATTAGAAAAAAATGCTGTAATGGGTCTTTATGTCAATTTTTCAAAACTTATGAACCTATGTATAACAATTTGAAAATTATTGGACCTTGCTATATTTAACGCAACACTAGGGACTAATTGTATCTCCACCTTACATTTTTTTTCATACAGTAATTTATATCTAATTATATTTATGATAGGATTACAGTCACTTTTTTTTATGACCATTTACATCTAAACCCTATTGTTTGGAGAAATTGACAAAAATGGTGCCTTATTTTTTCTTAAATAGTCAACCCCAGCTCCAAATGTTAACCCCTACATTTTTTTTTGACACATGTAAATTATAATTTCAAATAAAAAACACACGCCGCTAATCTTTATGTAGCCATCTCATGCCAAGACGGTTAAAAATTTATATAAATTTTTTATCAATAATCTCAGACAACTTGAATGTAATAACTTTAAGAACTTATTTATGAACTAAATTTGAATGGTATTGTCATCGTTCATACTCATTTTTTGTTGCTCTATAATATTTACAAAATTGAGACGTGTGATATATCATTTCCCGTGGATGCATATTTAGGAGTTATGCCTTTTTATTTTTTATTTGAAATGGATGAAAATGCATGTTTAAATTTAGAAATTTTAAAGATTTTATTTATTACATTAATTTGTATTTTAATTAATATCATTTTTTAGCTTATATGATAACGAGTTTATTTGATTTATAATTAATGTGTCAAATTCATTACACTGCATCACCGATTTAAAAAATGGATTTGGGGTCAGTCACTCTTCTATACAATGCATTGTACGAGGGTATATCTGACATTTTATGAAACCTTTTGATCATTTTGTCAATTTCTCCAAACAATCGGTCTAGATATATCATAATTCTTCTTTTTAGATACGGGAGAACAACGGAAAAGTCCCTACTTTTATAAATTAATAACAAAAGGTCATACTTTATTTGTTTGTAACCAATAAGTCCCCATATTAAAAATATTTCTCATTCACTAGAGGTGGTATAAGTGATGTGCTGACACCGGCTCTACCTTATCCATAAAACACAAGCCCGTTGTAATCCTTATTCGGTGTCGTGCCTAATTTTTAAGAGGTAAGTCCGATAAATTTACGTCGTATTATATTATTTATAAATTATTTATTATTTATTTTAATGTTTAATTAAAATTATAAAAATTTAATTATATTTCACCTATATACAACTATTGTTGTATGTATTGTCAATTTTTTTTGTTTTTAAATTATTTAATTAATTATTATTACTTTCATAACGATTCGTACGGTTGGTTTATCAGACCACATGTGAGTTGGATTCCAGCTGACGTGGTACGGGCCAACCCGTTATTTTTCGTACATGTGCCGGTCCAAACAAATTTGTACTGAGATGTTATTTTTCCAAACGCCAGGGACCTATCTGTATTTGTATGAAAGTTTTAGTGTCGCAACCGGTTTCTCCGAGTCGCCGTATAGTACAAAGTTAACAAGTCAAAGAAACTGAGGCGACAGACCCAAATGCCTGTCGAAGATGGTAACAACGAAGAATATCCCTTCGAATTCTGATTGGTTGTGGAGGAGTTGGATGTCTGCTCCTCCAACGCGTGGTCTCCTGCCGATCGCTTCATGCCAAACTGGTACATTTTTTTTTTCTAATTTCTAAAAACTGAAAATAAAAAATTGAGAAACCATTCGTTTCCAATAAATTAATGTGTTTATTTATGCATGCCGCGAATCATTTTTTTTATTTCTTCGATATTACTGTACAATAATTTGTGTTAACATATTCATTCTACTATCACATACTTATTTCATGTTTTTCTTGAGGACTGCCTCCTTTTGGTGCAACCATCATTCATTTATGAGTATCAACTATGGTTTGGGTAATATGTTTGTAATAGGTAAATTGTGGTGTTTTATGAGCGAGCTTGTAGGTGGGAAAACTCTAAGCCAAGTTGTTAAAGCTGCTAAAAGCTTGGGTACACTGAACCGGGTTTTAATTTGATTTTAAATTTCTACATTTGCTGTACACTCTTAATGGTAGAAATCATGTAGAAATTTTTTAAAAATATTTAATTCACACTATTTTTAGTGCATGGTGAAATTAGTTTTTTGCTGTAATATCGTTTTCACGTGTGCTCGTGCATGTATCATATGGTATCGTTTTCATGCAATTTCTGATTTGTACTGTTCTTCCCAATGTGTTTTCCTTTCAAAATAGTTTCAGTAATAGATGCTGTCTTGAAACCATCCCTTTTTTCTCATTGTGAAGTGTAGTTCAATGCGAATATGTGCCACTTCACCACTTTTGATTTCTTTAACTTTCAATAGGTAACTTTGTAAATTGTATCTTTGTTGACCTAGGGGGGAATGAAGTGGTTCTTGATTGATATATATCCACCATGTTAATAGGTGACTCTCCATTATTAATTTTCCAAATGAGATAGATTTGAAGCTTTTAGTGGTGATTGATACTAGTCTTGTTAATTTCTGACACACCTGTAATTTCAATGAGGCCCCAACTATTGTATAAGTTCATATTTGATTATTTTATTTAATGGTTAGGATTGAGAGTCCTTTTTTTTTTTTTTACACAAACTATCACACCATTTTTAGACCATAGGATTGATCTATATTGAATAGTTGAAATGTACTTCACATGTGCATTAATTGTATATGTTAAATTTAATTTTAAATATTAAAAGTGTATTAATCTAATGGTCTTAAAATTGTGTAAGAATTTGTGTAAAAAATTGGGGAACACGGACCTTGCTCCTAATATTATAAGATTGAAATTTGATTATTTTGTTTAAATTCACCTAGTAATTTGGCAAGACTATTAACTAAATTGTTATTAATAATTTGTACTTAGACTTGTTGCAATTTTCAACATGCTAGTTCTTGTGGCTTTGTATCGTTAAAAACATATGTATGCAAACTCCTTACCCAAGGGCATTGGCTTCAAAAGAGAGAAAATTTTGTGTTAAGTTTTTCTCAGATACTACTTACAATACAAGCATCGTTATCTTGTTACTTAATGTTTCAACATTTTTTTACTTTCAAGATTACAACTTTCGTTTTTATCCATCTAGTTGCTTTAATTAAGGTTATCAATGTAGATCCACGCGATGACCTCAGTGGGATGGACATTGCTCAGAAGGTCTGGATATTTATGTACTCGATATGGTTGTTGAGTTACTTTTATGCTATTTTAGGTCCCCATGATTTGATATCTATAGATATTAAATGTTTGCCATCTGTCAGATGACTGTTATGTTCATTTCTTATGTACACACATGAATGATCCCTGTTAATAATTCTGTATGTCCTTGTCAATGAACCATGTCTTAGATGGTCATTTGATCCTGTGATATTGTATGAGCAAAAGAATCTGCTCATAACTTTCCATTTTGTGGTGTGTGGTGTTTTGACTACTAAAAGGCCCTTGTTTGGCTTTTTAAATGATCTGATATGTCCAGAATAATTGGTTTGTAATATCCTTCATCTATGACTTGATATTTGCTAAGGCTTATTAAATTTAGCAGTGGGACAAACTTATTGTTGTCATAATTGATTTTGATGTTGTGATATACTCATATTACAGTCTCCGAGATTTATGAGATCAAGGTTGTTAAGCAATTAATTTTGTTAAAGAGAATATAGATTATGGATAGCTTGTCTAAACATAAGTTCATGCATTATACTTACATGCCATTATTTGTTCTTTCTTGATGTTAAAACAGGCTTTGATCCTTTCTCGAGTTCTATGAAGGCGAATCAGCATGGATAGCATCAAAGTAGGTGCAGTTAGTTGTTTATTTATTCTCATTTAATAATGGCTATGCTTAGTTCAACCTTTCAACTCTTTACAGGCTTAAGAATCTTTAATTATCCTGGACCTAGACCTAGTCCTGCATCTACTGCTTTTTTTTTGGTAATATTTATTTCTGTTTCATAGATTGAGAGTTCGTACCCTGACAAAAGGGGACCTGGTGTAATGTCTGTGGAAGACTGCATGGGCACTTGGCTTCCATTGCTAGATAATGACATTGAGGAGAGTTAGAAAAGCTCCTCTGAATGGGAGTGTGCTCTGTTATGTCAGTATAATTGAGGGCTCAAGGTATTATGACCATTGTTTACAAAGTTTTATGAAATGCACACTAAGACACTCATATAGTCCACAATAAATCTAGCAGTAATAACCCCTGCTGCCCCTCATACTGGTACAATACATTGAGAATCTAGTCACTTGCTTGTCTGTTTTTATGAATATGAAGCCATACATAATGTGGTAATTCTTAACCTTATTTATTTTTCAGAAGTCTATGCAATTAAGATTGGACAGTTAAGGTTCAAGTATTAAATTAATTGAGTAATTTAAATAAATAACCAAAACAATGGGAGCTTCAATTTGGTAGTTGTTAACCATATTCATATACCATGCTTTTTTTTATTTGTTATTTTTCTTTTTTCACTCTTGTTCCCAAAAATATTCACCAAAGTCAAGTTTTGATCTAAATTTCCTGCGAGAATCACAAACTGGTCGCTGTTTGGTCAGCTTGAAAGATACCACGGCCATCTAGATATGAACTACAATTTTGGTTGTGATCTAGTTCTGAATCAGCTATATGCTTTATCAAAACAGGCAAAGCTTTGCTTTGCAAGACTTATGACCAGAAGATTTTGACCATCATAATCTCGGAGATAAAAGAATAATCATATCATATTTTTTGAAGCTAGGTAATGACTGGGTATATTCAGTTATTTATATTAGAGTTTCGATATCTGGTTAAGGTTAAGATTACTTAATTCTAGCAAATAATTAGACTATGTTTTTCACTAAGCTTTTTCAATTTGTTTTATTTTGGGGTGTGTTTAGTTTATTTTCCATTATTAATGCTGCAAGGAAAGATTGAAGAAAACTTGGTGCCCTGCTTAATGCCTAATTGTTAAGGCTTTTTTTAGAATTCTTTTTAGGGGTTTTTTTGTTGTATCTTCTTTTTTCTTTACTTTAGTTGCTATAGGTTCTAAACCAAAGGACCTGCAGCTCATGAATTTTGACCCTTATTCACTGGTATTCCTGTTATACTGATCAGACTCACCTGCAATTGTTCTGCGTTTGATATATGTTTAATTTGGTGCTGTTATTTCTCTACTCATCAAATCTCTACCTAGGCAGAAAAGTGGTACAATGGCCTATTTTGGGGCACTCTTTCTTCTGAGGAAAAGATAAATAAGCTTTTTGGTTAAATTGTCCTACACTAATTTATTTTCTGTGATATTAACTTTTATTGACAGGTGTGGTGTCGGCATTCGAGAACTTCCTAAGAATTCTGCTTTGGGAAGATTGAGAGGAAGTGACAATGTGGCGTTTTCTTTCTATTGAGATTGAAACGCATAAGATGGAAATGCTTGGTAAAAATGAATTTGAAAGTACAGGTTTGTGGTGAGCTAGAATTGTATGAAAAATGAAGGAATGGCTTTGTTATTGTGTAGAAAGAGTGAAAGATTCAATTCGGCAGCTAGTGCTGTAAGGACGATATGAGGATAGATTTTCTGTTTTACTCTTTTGTTTTAGAATTTGCCTTTTATTGGTAAATGTCAAACATAGAAAACTACCCCTACTCTATCCCACCCTCTACCACATGAGATAATGTCCAAGGGTAGATGAGAAAAAGTTTTGAGTTTATTTGGTCAAAAGCAACTAAAATGCATAGAATCCACTCACCAAATGGCCAATGAAAGGGTCAACTTTTTGAGAGTTGATGGAATCAGAGCAACATATGAGCTGGAAGTTCACTCTTGCAGGTATTTAGTTTTTCAAATTTATGGCAAATCATGGGCATATCCGTTAAACAAAAGAAGCATATCTTTCCCTCAG
>CP135565.1:2181883-2277670 GCA_032401905.1 Swietenia macrophylla
TGGTTAAACCCTACGAGTAGGAATGCATTTATGTACTGATGTGACCCAAACGATGAGCTAATCGTCGGGACGGTGCCAGGTTGTTTGCTGTGGTCAGCCGCTACAAATACATATGATCACACGTTTTCTTTTTTTTTTATAAAAAAATTAAAATTATACCATAAATTTTAAAATATTCAATATAAAATTTAAAATATATAAAATAAATAATAATATTATTTAAAATATAATAATAAAATTTAACGTAAAAATTTAAATATATATATATATAAAATATTAGACGTATGTGTAATACACAATCTTTCGTTTGATAAAATTATGTAATTTTTTAATTTTACTATCATTTACCTCACATACAAAATTCACTTTTGGTATCGATCATTTTTCAAAAACAGAAAATTATTAAGATCATACACCCATTTGATTGTATTACTCCTAATACGATGATATCTATTTGATTGGATAAGATGAAAGGTGATGGAAAACGAGAAAATTTTGGTGCAAAATTAATTTGAGATTAAATTTAATAAATTTTTTTTAAAAAATTTATTTAAAATCTCATAAAATTCAAATAAAACTCGGGACTATTATATAAAAGTGATAATATAACCTTGAGCCTTGTTAAAAAGAAAATACTAAAATTTTAATTTTGAAAAAAAAATAAACAAAGAGTATGCATGTTTGCTATTAATATTATTTATAAATAACTAAAAAATAAATAAAATTTTAAATATATTTAATAATCTAACAATTATTAATTATGCATTAAGATTGTGTAATAAATCATTTTAAAAATTATATTTATTTAATAATTTTATTTTATAATAATCCTATTTTTTAAGATTTTAAAAGTTATTTAAGTACTTTAAATAAAAATAATAATCATTATTATGACATCCTCTTCTTAATTTTATTATTTTTTTCTTTTAATTTGTGAGTTAAAAAACAAAAATTAATAAAATAAAATAAAAAATCAAAGCTTATGTCATATCAACAAAATTAAAGACACGGGAGCAAATCTTGAACAAAGACACAATAATTAGTTGGTAGTTGCCCTTATTTATTAATCTCCGCTGCCCTTTTTTTTCCCTCTTATGACTTCTTCACGTCATTCACTCTTCCTTGTCTCTTCCGGCTACTAATTTTCTTCTTCCACGAAACCCTTCCTTCCGCCATGACAAACCGCAGCATAGCCGTTGTTGCTTTCCTTTTACTGACGACCTGCGCCGTAGTTTCCAGTCAGGCACTAGCTCCGGGACCTTCCTCGGCCTATGCACCGTCAGCCATGGGACCGGCAACCATGGGACCGGCAGCCATGGGACCGTCGTCACCGTCCGATGAATGTTTGACGAAAGTACTCAACATGTCGGACTGTTTGTCGTACGTGACAGTCGGAAGCAATGTGACGAAGCCGGACGAGCCGTGCTGCCCGGAGCTTGCGGGACTGGTTGATAGCAATCCGATTTGCTTGTGCGAGCTTCTTGGAAAGAATAATAGTTATGGACTCAGCATCGATCTTAACAGAGCTCTCAAGCTTCCTTATATCTGCGGCGTCAAAACGCCGCCAGTTGATCTGTGCTCAGGTATTTGCTCAAACGTTTTTGAATATGTTTATTTTGGAAATTAAAAAATGAAAAATAAAAACAAACTCATTAGTAGAAGATCACCGAAGCTTCAGTTCATCCTGAAAAATGGGGAAATATATATATATATATATATATATAAATTAATTAAAATAGAATAACAGCATTTCTATTTTTATATTGAATTTTAATTAAGGAAAAAAGAATAATAACATCTAGATCCCCGTTTTTATTAAATATATTTTTGTTGAGCCAATAAAACAGTTGTAAAGTTGCAACGATCGTAAAAGGCACATTGATTTGTCCCGTTGGGTTAATTACGAGCATCATAAATGACTTAACGGCCTTGATTGTCGCCTTACCCAATCCCACCGATCGCAGTAAATGCACGAAACTCGCCATAGGGGTGAGCGGGGGACCACATGGAATCTTTTAATTCAAAGTAGACACACACTGCGGTCCAGCTTTGCACTATTTCTGGCAAGAAATTCTTAAAAGTTAGCTTATGATTCCTTTTCTATTGGTTAAGAATCTCCCGATAAGCTCAAAATTATCCTTAAAAACGGAAATAATCTTGTGTTTGCATGGGACATATGGGTATTTAATTGAATGCAATTTTATGATTCTTGGTTTTAAAAATTTATTCAAAAATAGAAAAATTAATTTTGGGCATATCTGCCTTGCCTCTGTTCATTTATATATCTGTTTCTAAATTGCCGCTTGTGTTTGTTCATACAGTTGCGGGCATTCCTGTAGGAGTCCCTGTAGGAGGTCCAACAGCAAGCGTAGGGGAAGGGCCAGGTAAATTAATTATTAAAAACTTTTTAAATAAATGGACGGCCATCAGATATTTAATAAAAATAAGTAAAGCTGGTGTTTTTATTATACGGTAGATTCTTAAATTTAACATTGAAATACGGGGTTAAAACCTTGCAGGTGTTCATCCACCGGCGCGGTTAGCTGCGAGCCCTCCAGCGGGAAACAATGACAGCGGAGCTTCAAGCAGCAACGCAGGCTCGGTACTAACTATCCTCCTTGGATTAGCATTTGTATATCTTATTTAAATCTGAATTTTATTTTATTCTATTAATTCTCCGTTAATTATATGTTGTATGCATTTGCATCCAGATATTGTATGTCTTCTTTTTCTTTTATTATAAAATTTGTGTAACGTTAATTATTAAAACATTGAATAAGCATATGATAAGCAAATAATAATAATAATAATAATATATGGAGATTATAATGCTAACCATTAAAGTGAAATGACTCTGGTCATTGATATCTCGGTATGATCAATCTCCTTGTCCGAATCCAACGCCATTTTCGACAACCTAAGCAGACTTCCCGTCGCCAATATCGCCTTAGGGTTTATATCATGCATCGACCTGGAATACAAACTTCTGCATGCGCAGCATGCAGCGTCAAACAATTCCTTATTCTTCTTCGTCCCCATTAAACAATGCCCTAAAATTCTCAGAACCGGCTGCAAAAGCTCCCATGGCAACGGAACTCTCCCCTCTTTTCTCGCTTTCTTCTCTACACCCTCCTTACTTTCGACTTCTCTGTAAATTTCGCCGTCTTGCCCTGCCCAAGCTTCACAGAATTCGCAGAAATCAATCTTGGACTCGATCGGCATTTGCCAAATCTTGCTGTAATACAATTCCAACGCAACCCCGACGATTCTAGGTCTTCTTGTTGATCTCACAGTTCCGTGTGGTTCCAAGCTCGGAGATATGACGGCTAGATTTAAATCCGTGGCATTGTTTTTGGGCGGGGTTTTAGATTCGTGATATACGCTGGGGTGAGAGAGATCGGGGACGTTAACGGTTACGGATTGACCGGCTCGAGAGGTAGTTTCGTGAGCGTAGAGTGCGAGTAAAACGGCTTCGAAACCGGCTAGGGGTTTGCTGAGAGTGACGCGGGACAGGTAAACGCCGGCGATGATGGGGAGGAAACGGATGACCACGAGCTGGAGGTCGGGGTCGGTAGATTGGAAAGTGTCGTAGAGCCAGCGGCAGAGATTGTCGTCGCCGGCGCCTGAGTTTGGCCGGCGTAAAAGGGTCGAGAGTTGGGAGGAGATTTCGGAGTCATGGAGGAGAGAAAAGGCGGGGTTTTGGGAAGGAGGGATGGGGGCGGTGAGGATAGAAGAGAGGGATTGGTATGCTGTTTGGGCCTTAGAGAGGGAATTTGACGTGGAGGCGGCGATGGCGTCCGCGGCGGAGTTTGTCATGTGGTTAAGACGGAGGAAGAAATGAAGAGGAAACGATGTGTTGAGAAGATTTGTGATATTGTAAAGAAGATTGATCCTCTAAACAATAAATTAATGAACTAAAATGAGATAATTAAGGAGGAAAAATAGGATCCTTTTTTTACTTAGCCAAATTAATTCTCAATATATGTTAATTAGAATAATAATTTCAATCAAAAATTAAATTTTTAATATTTAAAATCTATTTGATATAATACAATTACAATAAATAAAATCAATGAATAGGTTTGTAATTCGACATGTTCAGCTTCTTGCAAATGGACTTTGTCTTAAATGGCCCAAAAATTAATACTTTTTTTTCAATTTTAGCCTAATCTTTAATTGTTGTTTATAATTCTAACCAAAAATAATGAAATTAACTCTAAGGATGAATTCATCAAGAGACTTATGAATTATGTTGAATTCCCTTGACAATGTCAAAAATATCGAGAGATTTTAGACCAGATTAATTATAAATAAGTTAAATGAATCGAATTTAAATTAATTTGTTTGATACAAAATAAATACTGCACGAACTAAACACGATATTAATGACCTAAATTTTTAACTCTATACTTCACACCGTCACTAGAATATAATATTGTAAATAAGATACAAACATTTACTTTTATAAAAATTTTCATAAAATAAGATTTTTACATGTTTTAGGAGAGATATTTGATAAATCTCTTTATATTTTTTAAATTTGAGATTAAATATGATATTTACAACATCATAAGTAATTAATAAATAAGTAGAGATATCAAATAGACAAACTTGGACCATCACAAACCTACAAGCTTATTTATAATATTAAAATATTATAAATTTATAATTTATAAATAAATATTAAATAATTTATTTATTTAACTATTTTTTAATTTTTAAATTAAAAAGTGACCCATTAGGTTAGGGAGTCAAATTTGCTGGGACTTCTTTTTTTTTTTTTATAAAACAAATAAATAGGCCTGATCCAGCCAACAACCCCATAAAGACTCATTTTTAAGCCTGATTTGGCTGGTTTGACACCCCCACAAGTGAGACTTTAAAAATTCAAGGTGCATTAATCTAATCATGCAAAACTTGTATGCTAAACTAGAAAGGAAAAAATTAAACAGACTTAATTATTTAAATAAATAAAGCATTTCAAAATTGATCAATAAAAATATATTGATACAAAAGAATAAGAATGTTCAAAACAAGGGAAAAATAATATTTTTCTGGGCTTTTTTTTTCTGAATCTTTTTAAAAATATTTTACCACCGTCAGATGTGCCGACTCGAGAAATATCAGAAGGTGACATAGATCTAACGATATACAGCCAACGTTAATCCTACGGTCTACTACGTCTCACTCCTCTCAGCTACACCGTACCATTCTTTGACATCTAACGGTGATCGCTCCCCTAGCTAAATCCACCACCGTTTGGAACCGAATTCCTTCCTCCTCTCTCTGTCTCACTCTCTCGCATGGTGCGGTCCTCCCATAAGCAAAATCCCTAACTTGCTGTAAACAAAACAACCAATCAGTTAAAATTTATCGATCTTCGGAGATCGCGGTTTATTACTTGTGGAGGTAAATTTCAATACTTAGATTTTCCAATTATTTGTCCATTTCGTCTTCTTTTAGATTAATCATTTTCAGATCCCTTAGCAACTAGCTTTGATTTTATTCTCGTCTGAATCTAGGGTTTCGGTTCTGTTTGTTAGGAATTTGGGTTCTGATTCTTCAATTTTCTAGTTTAGGGTAACGATTTTTTTATGGCATTTGAATGCCAACAGAGCACTCAGTTTTCGAAGGATTTGTCGATTTCTGTCGAAAGTAATTTTCAACAACAAACTGAAATAATTCACTTAAATTCTGGAATTGAATCTCTGAGTTTTGAACCAAACGATTCGGATTTCTTGTCCAAACCCAAATGCGAAAATTCTGAAACTACAAAACTCAGTGTTTGTAAAAAGGGAGTTTTATGCTCGTGTAGTGAAAAGCAGTTGCCTTGTGATGATGTTTTATTGAATTTTCGTCGGACAATAACTGATCTTCCCCCCGCATTAATTAGTGAAATCCTTAACTGTCTTGATCCTAAAGAGCTAGGTATAGTTTCTTGTGTATCAACAATTCTTCATAGGTTAGCATCGGAGCACCATGCTTGGAAGGAATTCTATTGTGAGAGGTGGGGACTTCCACTAGTGTCTGCCCCCTTGGGTGCCGGGATTTCAGATGAGAAGTCTTGGAAGGAGCTGTTTGTGGAGAGAGAGTTTAGGAGTAAGATTTTTCTTGGTCGATATAGCATTGATGTGTTGTATGGGCACACTGAAGCTGTTCTTACAGTTTTTGCTTTGGCTTCGGCAAAGCTTATATTTACCTCTGGTTATGACTCAATTGTACGAATGTGGCACTTGGAGGATGGGTTGTCGATTGCTTCTTCGAAGCCACTTGGTTGCACTATTAGAGCAGCAGCCGCAGATAAGAAGCTTTTGGTTGTTGGTGGTACCGATGGATTTATTCACTGCTGGAGGGCAGTTGAGGGTCTCCCATATTTGTTTGACCTTAGTGGTTCAGGGAAACAGAACTCTGAGTTTCGGCTTTGGGAGCATGAAGGACCCATAACATCCCTTGCCTTGGATCTCACAAGAATTTATAGTGGTTCGTGGGACATGACTGTACGTATATGGGATCGAGCTTTACTAAAGTGCTTACAGGTCTTGAGACATAGTGACTGGGTTTATGGTCTTGCACCGCACAACACTACAGTTGCTAGTACGGCAGGTTCTGATGTGTATATTTGGGATACTAAGAGTGGTTCTTTACTGACTTTTGTTGATGGTGCCCATGTTGGCTACACTTATTCATTGGCACGAAGTCATACGGGAGATTTTCTTTTCACAGGAGGGGAGGATGGAGTGATACATATGTATGAGCTCATAAATGATGATGCTGCAGCTAATGTTTTGCGGGTTGCTACATGGAATCCTCATTTGGGACCTGTTAATTCTCTTGCATTCGAGTTTCCTTGGCTTGTCTCAGCTGCTGGTGACGGGAAACTCTCACTAATTGATGTGAGAAAGTTGTTAAGGATTAGCAGACATTCTTCACGCAAGAGGGTTCCAAGGGTTATTGGTGTGGAGCCACCTCAGAGGATGTTACATGGGTTTGAGTGCAATTTATTCTCAGTGGACATAGGTGCTGATAGGATAGTATGTGGTGGGGAGGGAGGCATTGTGAGGATTTGGAATTTCTCACAGGCATTGGAAATTGCACAGAGGGCCCGTGCTCTGAAAGGAATACGATTAGAGAATAGGATGAGGCGGCGTAGGCTTCAGATAGAGATGAGTGCTAAAGGTGTTCGGACTGATCAGTGTTCGGTTGCAGCCAAGAAGAACCCAATGAATGGTGATAGGACTGGTGTTTGGCATAACAAACGTGGGATGAGCAGTAAGCTGAAGGCTTAGCAAGTTCAGCATATCACCAAGCTATTTCAATTGGGTAGTTAGTTGCAGGTTATACATTGAATGTTTCAGTATGCTACAGACACCACTAATGCGGTATAATTTTAAATGTGTGTTTGGATACTGGACTTAGCTCATTTCTTAGCAGTTCATAGACAAGCTGATTATGATGGTTTCTCTCTTGTTTTGCCAAACAAAATGGTCTTCATTTCCCCTGGTACACTGCAGATTGCATATTGTTTTTTTCCATGTGTAGTAGTGCTTCTGAAAAAGTATTACCTCTACATTTTTCGGTGCCATCCACAATGTTCATACAGGACCGATTCTGTATGGCTGTCATCAAAACTTTCTCTTTTAGATTTAGTAATCTGATATGCGCACTAGAAGAATCTTCAGGGAAGAAATGCTTGCTACTAGGTCATCCTGCAGCTTAGGATTTCTCATTTGATGATAACATAGTGGAAAATCATTTAGCACACTAATAAAAGATAAAGCTTTTGAGTTAGTAATTTGGTATAAAACTTCCGATTGAGAGAGTTAATGCTAGTAGATTGATTGTACATGGAACTTACGTATGATAGAAGCTGTAGATTGTTATTTCCGAGCCTTTCACTGCAGGACTAGAACGTTTAGTGTGGAAGCTGGTGATAGAATTCCTAATTGCAGTTTTCTTTTTCCCTGTTATCGTCATTTTGTTATCCCTTTCTGTGGTTTTCTCTGTGATTACCTCGATCTCGACATTCATTCTCTTCATTTGTATTGCTATTGATGAAGATTGAATTGTCATTTGTATGTAATTGAACCTATGGGAAAAATAGCTTCTTTAAATCCACGGCTGAAATGGCCTATTGGATTTCTGATGAATTGAAGGTGACGTTGATTTGTTGCAATATATTATGCTGCAATTGTATGATCAGTGCATATAAGGTGGCTACGGTTGATTGAGATTGAGGTTTTATAATTTTTAATCATTTATTGTAAATGTAATAAAATTCTTTGGAACAGTAGGCTGGAGCATGATCCAATGTTCTATAAAAGATTTATCACTTTACACAAAATAACTTGATAATAGAATATTCTTATTTTTTTTAATTATAATATGAAGATAAAATATATTTATTATCATTAGAAATTTTGTTTTTTATTTTAATCAAGTTTTGATTCTCGCTATTAATCAAACATATATAAATTGACAAATTGCATAAGAAGTGAATTCTCATGTTTATTTAATAAGAATAATACGAATATATTTTATTATCTTATTTAATATTAATTACTATACTCTTGTAAAATTTTCTACTGAATTTGGGGCATGTTTACTTTATTTTTAAGTGCTTGAAGATAAAAAAATCCAATGCCAAATTCGCATTTACGTAGCGATTTTAAAATTTATTACTAAATTTGTTTAATAGATATTTAATATTTATCAAATAAATATTCATAAATTTTTAACAAATTTTTTTATATTTTTAACTATATTTTAAATTTAAATTTATAAATTATTTAATTAATATTATAAATTTTCAATATTAATTTAAAATAAAATACACCACTCACATATAATATTAAGTATATTTAATATAAAATATCATAAATTAATCAAAATAATTCTATAAAAATATAACTATTTTACAAATTAATACATAAAATATCATAAATTTAAAATGTGTATTTAAAAAAAAATAACTTATAACCATTTATATAAGCCAATAGATTTTTATTTTATAAGTATATTATCGTCACATTCATCTAAATTATTAATACATCTTAATTTAAACATAAATATTTTAAAAATAAAAAAATATAATAAGTATACGGTATAAGTATACTACTATTGTATTTAATCTAGTTATCTAGTAGACTTACAACACACGCATACCGCAAATTTTGATTTTTTTTATCAAATCTGTCCCAAATCATTTAAGAGCATACCAAAACTGTTTCATAACATGCGGGTACTAGTAGATTTGTGTGTAAAATTATTATTTGTAAATACGGTATTTTTGTAAAATTTTGATTGAAGAGGAAGATTATAGATTGTCGAAGGAAATCAAAAAATCATCAAGGGAGTACATATATCATGAGGTTGTAAGGAATGTTAATCATCATTGCCTTGATTAATAAATGAAACTAAAAGATAGGCAACAGAATGAATTTACCTCAGTTGCTACATCTACTACAAAATCATTGCCATTAACTAGTAAATTTTTTGGCTGTGCAGGTGTGCAAGGGATAATGGTATCTCTCCCTCGTATTCCCCTTCTGCTATCCTTATTTGATAACAATTATTTCGCGTATGACAATAGGCTCTCTGCATGTATAATAGTCAACTCATGCAATACAGGAGGCTACACAGACAATATTATTTTCGATCATTATTAATATAATACCTAAAATATAAATCACTTACATTTCTTGCTGTATACAAAGTTTTGCATCATGCCTCGCCTTCTTCAGTATTGTCCAGCTTAACATGGGAGGAACTTCAACTTTTGTTTTATTAGCATGCTTACCCTTACATATAGTTATACTCTCATATAATCATGCCTGCATATAACACTAAAAGCCAAGTAAAAATTTGACAAAGTTGACTCTAAAACATGACAAACCACAAATTTAAAAAAGCCTATAAAAAAGTGTTTGGTACATTTTATAAATTATTTTGATTATTCTCAACTTCACAAATTTTAAAATTTTAAGTTGAATGTAATCTCAAGTACTCTCAAATAATATTTAAAAGACTATTACATATAGTATATAAAAAATTTTCAAAAAAATTCACTAAAAATAAAGAAATTATATATAAATATACACCCGAAATGTAATAATAAGACTTTTCAAGTTATATCGTTTGTAGGCGTGCTTCTTATCGTTTTGTTTTTATTCTTTGAATATATTTGCTCTTTCAACTAATATTTACGAGATGATATATATATATATATATACACGCGCGCGCGCGTCAATGCTCTTGAATATGTTAATGCTCACAATACTGTGCCCTAAGAATAATTGTTGAATGCCTACAAATTATTCATCAGTATCATGAAGGGATTAATTTCTCCTTAATATCCCTCTGTATTAGAAACCTCTCCACTTAGAAAACCAATGACATCTTCAATGCATCATTGTTTTCTATGGTGCTAAATTTTATTTCTTCAAAAAATTTATCTAGACGAATTTTATTTTATCCACTACGCTTCGAAAAAAAACTTATCTTGTAATCTACAATAACTTTCTTCTTATCTTTGAAATCTATTTACTCCTTGAATAATTATCAAAATTGAGTTTAATTATCAATCCAAATTCTAATTTCAAGAATGGAATTAGTTGATTGGATACTAAAAAGTATAGTTATTGCTTTAGGGCTTGTAATGTAAATTTTCCTCAATAGCATATTGTGAAATTGATTATGCTATCTTCAATTTTCTACTTACAATATCCATGATACCTACACTGAAATTACACATACGTATATAGTATAAATACTAATACGGATAATATTGAGCTACGGTATAACAAAATATAAATTAAATTGAGTTATATTTTAATAAAACATAAATTAAATTGAGCTTAACAAAATATAAATTAAACTAAACTATGCTTCTAACTTCACAAATTATTTGCTACACAAAAGAGAAAAATCGATAAATAAAGCTAGTGTTTACTAAGTTTTGAGGGCTCCCCCTAGCTAGCTTGGTGTCTTTATACACCATATGATGATGAATCAAGGCCAAAAGACAGAGTCCCACAACATCAAAATCACCAAACATCTTGTCTTTCTTTACTATTAAATTTCATCTTAATATATTCAATTTATTGTAACATTCAAGTATACTATACAATTTTTTTATAATTTTTTTTGGTTATAATTCTTAAATACATCGAATACACCGTAACCCTACCCCTCAATTATTTAGATTTCAATTTGTTCAAGATAATCACTAATCATCTCATAAGCAACTAAGAAATTGGCCAGAGCCGACATAGTATAACAGCATAATCCATAATCTCTGTGTGTGTGTGTGATATATATATATATATATATATATATATATATGTACATATGGTATAACTTTCTTATTTCATGTTTATTCTAGGATGGCAAAAATTTTATCAAATACATAATGATGGAAAAGGAAGTGAGTATTATTTATGTAGCAATTTTATACTCTTTTAAGGGTATAAATCATATATGATATTTTATTTTACTAACTATCTCAATTTATCGATTAATTTCCTTTAAAGAATGTTGAATACTAAAGATTTTAGTTTTTACACCCAAAGGAGGCTTTTAGCTTTGCTTCTAATAACTTTTCTTTTCTATCTTAAGCATTTAAATTGATGTTTCTTGGTCCATTATGTACTTAAGCAAAAATGATATCTATTAAATTAATTTGTGAGAGTGATGGTTAGAGAAACAAATAATGGTAATAATAAAATTCATTTTATTCTTTCAAAAAAATACATATTAATAAAAATTTTAATGATATAAAAAATGCATACTCAAGGATGTATAAGAATGTTAGTTAGGGTTTGGGTAATTTTGATTCATGATCTTTCGTAGAGATAAAGAATTAAAAAATTTATAAAATAACGTAAAAGAATTAATTTTTGATGAATTTTGTCAAGAAATTGTAATAGAAAAACAACTTTCTCCGAGAATTTTCGTCGAGGAACCACTTTCATTTATCTTCTTTGCTTTAATGAAATTTGATGAGAGATTGAAGGTAAAAAAAGAGTCTCATTTCATGAAATTCCTCGAGCAATTACAATGGATGAATAATTTCTCTTAAAAAAAACAAAAAAAAAAATTTCTTTTGACAAGAATTATTAAGAGACCTTATTTTTTTACTATACTTTCTTGATGATTTTCTCAATAAATTTTTTTTTTTTTGTCTTTGTTCCTTTAATTTATTGAGAGTGATACTATTTATCATCGCCCTCGAAATTTTATTTTAAAAATTTTCAAACTATTTCTATTCTCGGATATCAAATCAAACACAAATTAAAATTAATTATATAAAATATCATAAATTAATTTTTAAACCTAATACTATTATTTCTTAATTTTAAATCAACAAAATAGCACCAGTCCTTAAAATTTTTCATAAGGTAATGACAAGAGAATGACTGATGTGGACAGAAAATGGCATTGATTTTTTTTACCTCCGTCCCTCTTCAAATACAAGTGTACTCAAGCTTCTTCTCTGTTTTCAGTTTTAATTTTGCAATTTTTTTTTTTTTTTTTTTTTATGTTTAGATTTTGGCTTTCACGGATTTGTTGCTTTCTTCTCTGTTTGGGGCTCGAATTTCCCGGCTTCGTTTCGTTCCATGGGTTTCAGAAGAATCAGTTTAAATGGGACATGGACATTTTGTCCGAAAGCAAAATATTTGACTCCAAATATATTAAATCTTGCACTTGAGCTATAAAACATAAATGAAGGGTAAATAAGGTCTATGCTTGTCAAGAACCCAAACAACTTCCCGCTCTCTGAAGTAAACGAAAGCGCTGCGCCGTTGAACTGAAAACAATATGAGAAATACAGAAGAAGAGCGGGAAATGGGAAAAATAACGATGAAGAGAGAGAACTTTCTTCTTTCTGTAGTAGCTGCTTTAATCAGTATGAGCTATGTGGGTTTAGCACGCGGGCAACTCCCAGAAAAACCATTCTCACAAAATGGGTATGGATCGTATTTTACGTCGTTTTATGTGCTGGGTGATTCTTCAGTTGATTGTGGAGAGAATACTCTGTTTTACCCTATTCTACACCAAAATCTTTCTTTGCTTCCCTGTAATGGGTCCGATTCAACTCTTCTTCCGCATCTTCTTGGTACTTCTCTCTCTTTTCATTCCGTTTCTTGGTTTGCTTCTTTGTTATGCATTTATTTTCTTGAAGAGTGATAGGGGGTCGCTTGATGGTGTGTTGGGGAATGATTTTGACAACATAAAGTGCTTTTGAGTAGTTTTGTAATGTTTTACTGGAATTAGAATGATGCTTTATGATATGGGATAGGTGTTTCTTAAAGAGCACTTTCTGGATCAGAAAAGTAGTTGAAGCTGCTTCTTGTAAGTGATTTTGTCAAAGATGCTTTTACTTGAAAGCGCTTTCTACAATTGTTTGGACCTTGAGAGGAGCTTAGTCCATTTCATGAAATCCAACTATAAATTCTCTTAGCATTTGCATGTGGTGACCGGCAATGTTGGTTGTAACTTCTTTCTTGAAAAACTTGCAGATAAGATTAGATCATTATGCAACTAGGGCACAAATACTATATCACTTTTGTTGGACAAATTATGTGAATTTATGGGAAAGAAACATTTCAAATTGCTATTAGTAGTGCTTCACATTCATAGACTTGGGCTAGCATGAGATTTCTCAGACTATTTGGCGATTGTGCTTGATGCCCATAGTTATTTGACAAAGCTGTGGTAAACTTTAAGGCAATTCTTGGCTGAGATGGATACACTATCAGCATCTCCTTCAATTATAATCCCAGTATATTTGACTTGAGCTGTGAAATTATTTGTTTAGTGCTAGTCTGTCAATTGCCAAACACTCGGCCGCTTATGTTGTCAAGTACCTGTAATACACTGTTATACTAACTGCCTTAACCATTGAATCATTCAACAGATGCTTTTCCACAGATGGTTTTCCCACTTTTCTTTTTACTTGTGATAACTAGGGGTCAGGCTAGGCTCATGGATATGTTTATGATCTTAATTTGCTTGGGACCCTTGTAACTAGGGAAGAACATGATAGGATTTGTGATGGCACATTTCCCTTCCAAAAAAACAACTTAAGTTTGATTATTTTCAGTACTATGATTGCTAATGGAGTCAATTTTGCTTGTTTTTGTGCTAATTATTATGATTATATGGTTAATGCAGCTGTGAAAATGGGCTTAACGCACACTCCACCATTTTATAGCCAGAATGGATCAATAAGAGAACTAGTAGGTGGTTTGAATTATGGTTCTGCGCAAGCGACAATCGTGAATCCCAACCACCAGAGCCACCAGTCTCTTAATCAACAGCTACGCCAAGTGTTTGAGACCTTTCAACTTTTGCAGCTTGAACTTGGCGAAGGAAATGCTGACGATTTCATCAAATCCTCTGTGTTCTACCTTTCCTTTGGCAAAGATGATTACATTAATCTCTTTCTCAAAAATTCTTCAGGTGTCATGGCCAAGTATGGTAGCTTAGAATTTGCTGGCATTTTAGCAAACCAGATGGTACAAGTTATGAGAAACCTGTATAATGCAAATGTGCGAAAAATCGTATGCATGGGAATACTGCCTTTGGGATGCACACCGCGTACAGTGTTTGAGAGGTACAATTCAACTGCTGGAGATGAGGGAAGTGGTTGTGTGGATGAAATTAATGAGCTGGTTTTGGCATACAATACAGTAATGGAAGGGCACATAGTGAAGCTTAATTCAGAGTTACCGGATGCTCGTATAATCTTCTGTGATGTTTACCAAGGAATTATGGAGATAATGAGCAAGCCACAATACTATGGTATGGACTCCTTTCTACATTTTTTTAAGGAATTATGTTCAAAGGTGCACAATCAAGTCGTTTTAAACTTTATGGTCCTAAAACAAGTAACACCATCTGATTTACCTTTTTTATTTTACTGGCTCTAATAAAATCTGCTGCGCAATAAAATCCTGGCAGGTCAAGTAATGATGATGAATTTATATTTCTATAACTCCTATCCTTTAAGTTGTGCTTACATAAAATAATTATGATCTAAGATTGTGAGTGAATAAATAGTACATTGACTTCAGTAAGCAGCCTATAAAGACTTGGCTGATGGTTGAAATGAACCTATACAGTGATGTGTTCGTGGTGATAGTGGATCAGTTTGATCTCAAGGATCACTGCCTTAAGATTATAATTTCTGCCAAAATTCAGAATGGGATGACTTTACATCCTTGGAATTTTCAAGACATTGATGAAAATTCATGCAAATTCCAATATTGTTCAGTTTGCTATTGCCCAACTTTGTCACTTACTTCGTTTCAGAAGTTTAGATGCTGGGTATTACTTGCTTAAGCAATACAAAACATTTTAGTTCAAAATGAGCCACTATGGAAACAGAATAACTAGTGCATTTTCACTTTGTTTTCTGTTAAACAGACTAATTGAGCTCTAATCAAATACCAGTAATTATTCATAATGTATTTCTGGGACATGAATCCAGGATTTGAGGACACGAAGAATGCTTGCTGTGGTCTTGGTTTATATGGAGCAATGATCGGATGCATGTCTGTAGAGATGGCTTGCAACCAGGATTCAACTTATGTCTGGTGGGATCTCTACAACCCTACAGAAGCAGTCAACTCCTTGCTTGCTGATTCAGCCTGGTCAGGTTGGCCTCTCTTTGGCATCTGTCGCCCTCTCTCCGTCCAGGACCTGGTTTGCATGCCCGTGTCACATTTGACCTGAGAGCCGCCATATTGCAGATTTATGCGAGGTTGGCCCAGTGATTGATTGTACAAGGACGTGGTGGGAAATTCAGATTGAATGCACATTGATTTCCGTAGGCTAGTTATGTTGTAGAGATTCTGGCAATATCTGGGATCATTCACAACAATTTTTTCCCAGGATACTGCAAATAATGTTGTCAAATAGCCCTGTGTATTAAACAGATGTACAGACCACAAAAATGAAATACACTGAGCAGCAAAACTGATTCTCATCTGTAAATTGAAAATTGAAATTCACAAAGTTTTGTAGATTTCGATAAATTTCTAAAGATGAGTTGTGTATAGTTTGTAGTTATTAGTACCAATGCTGAAATGTTTATGATATATTTTCTTTGAAAAACAAACAGCAGAGTATGACACAAACTCTGCTGTTTGATATCTTGTGCTCATTTGCGGAGAATCTCATTATAAAAGTGATAAAGCCATACATTACATACAATTCGTGAAAATGCCTTGGGCAATTAAAACCAAACAGATTATAAAGTGTTTGTCTGATTAAAATATAGTAGAAGTGAGATTGTTACATTTTGGTTACTGTTTTTTAATGAAATTACAAATAAATACATAATTTGTAATTTTTAATGAAATTGCACACATGAGATCCAACACGAATTCAATACAATAAATTAAATTGTCACCTTTAATTTCAATAACTTCCAATTTTTAAAAATATAAAGTCAGATAAAAACACATAAAGTTTTTTAATATTCATCTGATGGTAAGCAACAGAGCAACAACGGGGACTTGCGTAAGAATAATTATAAATTATATTTTTATTTATAATGTCTTCAAATATAGGGATCGTAATGTTATTATCCAACATAGAACTACAGGTTACACATAAATTATTCAAATCAACCAATCACCTTTTCCCACTCACTTCCCCTTTCCCTGCCACTTTCACTAAAGCCAAACACAACACCAGCACAACACAGGGCAGCCTTCGACTTCACTCGCCGCTACCTACAATTCCAACCTTACAGCACTGTTCTGTTCCTCTTCGCTTTCTTTCCGATCAATCATCCAATTCCATCCCTACTTTTCAATGGCGTTTTCACTATCTCCCTCTCTCGCCACTTTCTCTCCTCACTTGATCATGAAAAAAACAAACAAATCCCATCGGTATTCTCTTGTTATCACTGCCTCCGCGCCACTCCCCAGCCGCAAGTTACGAGCCGCGGTCATAGGCGGAGGCCCGGCTGGATCCTCTGCAGCGGAGGCGCTGGCTGCCGGAGGAGTCGAGACTTTCCTCTTCGAACGCAGCTCTTCGACCGCCAAGCCCTGCGGTGGCGCAATCCCTTTATGCATGTTGGAAGAGTTCTCAATCCCTCTCCAACTCATCGACCGCCACGTCACCAAGATGAGAATCATCTCCCCCTCTAACCTGACCGTCGATTTTGGATCCAAAACTCTCAAGTCCCACGAATCCATCCCCATGCTCCGCCGGGAAGTGCTGGATTCCTTCCTCCGATTACGCGCCCAGTCACAAGGCGCCAACCTGATCCACGCCCTCGTCACTGGCATCGACCTCCCCTCTTCCCCCTTCGCTCCCTACGTCATCCACCACACGATTGACAACTCCCGACACTCTCTGTCCGTTGACGTCGTCATTGGCGCCGACGGGGCCCACAGCCGCGTGGCGAAGGCCATAAAAGCCGGAGACTACGCCTGCGCCATCGCTTTCCAAGAGAGAATCAAGCTGCCGAACGACAAAATGGAATACTACAAAGACCTCGCCGAGATGTACGTCGGAAACGACGTCTCACCGGACTTTTACGCGTGGGTTTTCCCCAAATGCGACCACGTGGCAGTGGGAACAGGCACCGTACGCTCGAAGAGGGATATCAAGCAGTACCAGAGAGGAATCAGGGAGAGAGTGAAGCACAAAATCAAGGGAGGGAAAGTGATCAAAGTAGAGGCACACCCAATACCGGAACACCCACGTGCAGTACGCGTGCGTGAAAGGGTGGCGCTAGTGGGGGACGCAGCGGGATACGTGACGAAGTGTTCGGGAGAAGGAATATATTTCGCGGCGAAGTCAGGAAGGATGTGCGGAGAAGGAATAGTGAAGGCGTCGGAAGGAGGAGATAAAATGGTGAGCGAAGGGGATTTGAGGAGGGAGTATCTGAGGAAATGGGACGACGAGTATCTGAATACGTACAGGTTTTTGGATTTGTTGCAGAAAGTGTTTTACGGAAGCAATGCGGGGAGGGAAGCGTTGGTGGAATTGTGCGGGGACGAGTACGTCCAACGGATGACGTTTGATAGTTACTTGTATAAGAGATTGGCGGATGGCAATAGACTCGAAGACGTGAAAATGTTTTTGAAAAGTGTTGCCAGTTTGGTTAGGTGTAACATTGTTGGAAAGGAAATGGAATCATTGAAAGTCTAGCCTCTACTCCCTACTACTCTTTGCATAATTAGAGCGTTTGGTAAAAGCACGTGTCGTGTAACTTTTTTTTTTTTTTTTTTTTTTAATTTTACGTTTTTATTTTAAATTTTAAGTTTATTTATTTTAATATATTTTAAAGATTAAATCCATAATTAATTCTGACTTTTGGTCAAAATTAATTAATTAATTTATTTAATTTTCAAGATCTTTTCGTTTTTCATCATTGCATCCAAGCACAGATCTGGTGTATCAACGTACAAAAGTCAATTTGGATACAATATGATTTATAATTTAATTTTTAATTTTCTATTAAATATAATATTTAATATTAAATAATTTTAAAATAAATCGGTTTTTTAATTGATAGAGGAACCAATCCAAGCAGCACTGGCGACGAGCTACTTCGCACAAACACCACCGGTGTCTACTCTTTGAATAAACAAACAGGAACTTCAGACGAGATCTGATCTGAACGGAAATTCCATCTCTCTCAATCCCTACACTTCCTTCAAATGTGAAAGCGAATCAAACTCTTCAATCATTCATTTTCATGGACTTGTTAAATCTCCAGTCCAGAGTTTCCACTCCCTACATTCCTCCCCACCGCACGCAGCTGCACCCTCGCATGCATTCCGTCTCTCCCTATCCGAATTCCATACTCGCTAAACAGAGAAACAAACTTCTCGTCCTATTAGCTTCTCTTTTAATTATCCCTTCTCTTTATTATCTCTTCTCTACCGCCCAAAAGGTTCACCAATCCGCTAAATTTGCGGAGCCAAATGTGCTGCTACAGTTCTACGGCATTGTCATCGATTCGGACCCTGCCGTTTCCAGCGTGCGTGTTTTCAAGCTCCTCGGCGAGGGACAGACGCCGTTTGTTGATTCGATGAAGGTGAAGGGGGGTGTTGACCGTTCGATTGATGGGTTGATCGAGTTTGCGAAGAAGAGGGTGCCGCACAAGGACTGGGGGAATACTAAGGTGCAGTTGTTGGCTAATGCGAAGTTGAGAGAAGGGGTTTTAGACAAGTGTCGTCGCGTTTTGAGAGCGTCTGGGTTTCTGTTTAAGGATTCGTGGGCACGTATCATTCAAGGTGAGTTGTTGGCTTTGTTTTTTTTGTCTTGATTTTGTATTAGGTAGAAATGGAAATGGACTTGTTTGATTTTAAGACGATCACATTTGTGATGAGATGCTTAGTGACTAGTGATTAGCAAAGGGTTGATAGCCGGTGAAAAATCGGGATGCAAAACTGGCACTTGGATTAACTAGTGCATCGTTTGTAGTTTCTAAAAACAGAAAGGAGTTCCTGTCATTTTATATAACTGAAGGCATGACACAAAAGTTTTCCCTATGCTAAATTTTGTAAATGTTAGGGATCCTTAAGTTGACAGTGTGTAAATATTTGAAAGTGGGAAGGAGTAATATTTTGCATTTACATCTGCGGGGTGATCCGTATGGAATTTAATAAAAAATTTGTTAATCAAACACAAATGTTTAAAGAATTGAAAAGGTGTTGGAAGACTATGTGGCTGTAGTATGAAGCCAATATGGGACTTTATTTTGTTATATATTTTCATCCAAGTTCTTTGCAATATGGTTTCTGACACACTTCAATTATTTCTTTCTGCATCTGTAATGAAATTATATGTGCTTCTACAAGTTAAACACCACAAAAAAATATATTTATTTTCTTTCTAAGTTTAAGGTTTGCTTGCATTTTATGCATAAGGTTTATATGTGTTGCTATGTTACATTTCCTTTGTTTTATCCCACAATTCTTGGTTATGCAAGGCTGCAGACTGTTTTTTGTCTTTTTTCTTCCTTCTTTTTTTGGCAAGCCTTTGTGGATTTTGTTTATGTTACTTGGTTTCTAAAGTTTACAACTTTTAAGCCTGATGTTTGCCTTGTGAGCAATCATGAAGCACTGATGATCTAAATGAGATCTGATGTGATAATTTTGCAGGCGATGAAAAAGGTATGCATGCTTGGATTGCTGCAAACTATGCTCTGGGAACCTTGGGAGGTGAACCTCAGGCAACCATTGGGATAGTGGAACTTGGTGGTGCTTCCTTAAAGGTTCTTTTCAATAACCTAAGTTTTCTTCTATAACTTGATGTTGATGTGTCCATGCTCTTATGATATGTGGCCACTTCTTAATGTGTTGCACTTGTTTGCAGCTCCTTTTAGGTCAATTATGAAAAGAAACCAAAATGCTAATACATTAAAAATTTATAACATGTGGATAACCCTTTTGGCTGAGGAAACTTTGAACACTTATTTTTATTACTTTTGTTCTACTTTGTAGGTTTTTGAATGTATGCACACAAATTCAGATGAAGTATTAAGTATGTATTGGCAATATATTGGCAATATATTGGCTTATATATGTTGTATGGCTAATCTAATTATTGGGCATGACACCCCATATCCGTGTCGAAATGAGTGTATCTATTTGTGAGCATATTTGTGTATCATGAGTTCTTTTATGGCTGGAAACTGTTTGTCTTGATTGATGGCATTAACAAAACCTGATGAGATTCTTTGCACAATAATACCTAGAAAAAGTTGAACCAGTGACACTTCGGGAAAAGACTGTTTGGATTTCATGTATTACCTTACGAGACAGTGCTGTCTGGATAACTGAAGGGGTGTGAAGTGATTCCACATTGCTTAGTTTGTAATGCTTTTTGGAAGTTATCATGGCTTGTGATAAAACCTCAAAATGTGTAAAACATTTAAGCAGAACTTATGGTTGGAAATTTTGAATTGCCTTTTGGCGATATGCTTTGGGATGTGATATTTAATTATATTCTTAAGTGAGAATTTTAAAATTAGAACTCGTTTGGTTCATGATGGCATGAGAACATGATTTTTTAGGTGGCTGGTAGTGAGGGTTGTTTTTGGGGATCATCCTATGTTTCAGCTCTGCCTTTGAGTAACTGTTGTGAAGGTAGGGGTGATTTTTCTGTTTGAATTTAAATTATTCTGGGAGACCTAGGATGGAATGCTTTCTGTACCAAGGACTGTCTTGAGTTGGGTGTTCTGCTGGGATGTTTTGAATTCTTAAATAAGGAGGACGCTTTGAGCTTGTTATTTTTGTAGGTTTCTTCGCATCATGACTTATTATATGTTCTGATGCATTCTTTTATCTATCTTTTGCTATGTCCTATCCAATACACTCGCTGTGTGATGTGTAATGGGAAAATGGTAAAAAGGGAGAATATTATCAACCTACACTATGTTTACATAGACATCAAGTCCATACAGCTCATTTAAAAATCATCAAAAACCTACAATTAAAAGCAACTAGAAAATCAAAGAAGGTGTTATGATTTACCAAGTGAGCATTAAGTTGCATGGTTGCTGACTTATTGCTTGTTTATTGAATGACAACATTTTCAAAGATCCATAACTTCGGTAGAAGAGTGTTCTTCAACCATGCAACTATGCATATGAACTATCATAAAATTTGTGCGTACCGTCTATTTTTCTCCTGAGAAGCCCTTGGTTTTTATGCAAAATGTGCTTGCTAATTGCCTTTTTGGTGAAGCTCAATAAAAATCAACAAGCATCAACATACAATATCCATTAAAAGATCTTTGGATATGCCCTGGGATATCATTTTTGAAACAAGTATATTTTAAAAAAATTGCATCTAGATACTGTTTGTCTTTTTGTAGCCATCATTATGGAATTTGGTTTAATGATAAAATGTTTTCTACAAAAAGAGGTGAATTACTTCATCTCAGTGGCATATTTGCAAGTAATTATTTCAGGATAATATTTTCTGCCTCAATGCTAGTATGAAAGTTTCTCAAATTCTTTTGAAAATTGGAACAAATGATAAACCTCGAGGTCTATGGAATTTTATGCCAAATCATGGCCACTATATCATGGTGTGTTGTGTTACCTATTTTTTGATTAATGTTATTCTTTGATTAGGTTCTTAATTGAGTTTTGGACCATCTAACTAATGTTTGCAGGCTACCTTTGCAATGAGAGAATTACCACCAGCACAATCTTCAAAAGTTATCAGATATGCTGGAGTTAAATACAATCTTTACACCCAAAGCTTGCCAGAATTTGGTCAGGTGGTTCTATATATATTGCTTTTTAATTTTATTTAGTCTTTATTATTAATTAGTTAATTTATTTCACGCTTTTTCAAGAAGTAAAGCATAAGCTTTAACTTTTGGGTATAGTTGTTTAGCTAATATCAGGTAAGAATTGTTTTCTTTAAAAGCATAAGCATTCGAGCTAACTAGATATTGAAAGAAGATCCTATTTACCATTTCCTAGTTCTTCTAATGTGGCTAGATATATTTTCAAGCCTCCATGTTCATTTTCTTGTAACATGTAAGGTATGCACTTGAGACTGAGAGTTAATGATTCTGTGACTAAGTTCTATTATTTGGAGCATTCAGTCTATAATGTTATATTATGCTGTCGAGCTAATAAACATTCATTCCATCAGAAACTTGCAACTTTGAAGCTGAAATTTGAAAGGAACGATAACCTATTGCCTGCCCTTCTCTTTCCTTCAATTTAATTTTCTCTTCTCTCTTCATCTTCTTCTGTTTTCATCTTATGCTTCTTTCAATTTATATTATTGCAGTCATTCAGTCACTTAGGAAAGAAAATACACACTGCTCTGTAAAACTCTAATTGCTTTCCCAAATATTATTTAATCAGTCATTTCTTGCCCTTACATTAGTCTGTTGGAGACCCTTAACTTAATTTCCTACAAAGGGCATGGAAATTAAAGATATCTTCATAGTTTGAGCTGACTTCTATTGGGCACGACAACAGATTTCTCATTCAGTTATTCTTTCTGATGATGGAGCTGCAGCTGTATCTTAATGTTCCTTCATTGCTATACTATTTTCTCCATTGAGCTTTAGGTTACTTTGCCAAGTGACTGTATTATGAAAGGCTAACAGAGACAGTTTGATCATTGTTTTCACACAGGAGGCAGCTTGGAAATCAGTGCATGAGGTGCAGAATTCCACAGTTTTTAAATCCTGTAAGTTTTAGGTTGACATTTGTTGTTTACATTGCTATTAGATAAAATATATATATATATATATTTGGATCACACACTTAAGGTCAAGGTCCATGTATGTTTGGCTTGGTTATGTTGCATGATTTCATATTTCTTGTGGATTTAATTTCATTACCTGCCCTCATTCTGGGTGCATTCAGCAAAATCAATATTGACATCTTATGTCTGAAAGGGAGAACCAAGGCAATGATATGTCCTTTGGTATTTTAGCTGAAGAAGAATTTAGATGGGTTTGAATATGTAAGCCATATGAACTGGGATACATTGCCTTCAGAGACAATTAGCATATTTTCTCTAGTTTGATGTATTGTCATTATGACCAAGTATCATGCAGCACTTCATAGTTTACGGAAAAAAAAAGGAAAAAAAAAAGACTGGATAATCTCAGATGGGTGTGCTATTGGATTTGGCAATAAGATCCAAGGATGTGAAGTTTGCTAGGTAGAGCTGATACTTCATATGACATGTGCTTTTAACTGATTTTCTTTTAGCTATCATGCTGTATTTGAACTATTTTTTAGTAGTTACTGAAAGTCACTTTTTGTTGTGACTAGCAATGAATTATGTTTACCATAGACAGGATGGTGATGATGTTGTATCCCAGAAACTTGGATCCTGAATGTAATAAATATTGTCAAGCAACTTAAAGGGAAGACATGGCCCAGTGCACTGGTCCAAATATATAGAAATCTTAGTGACAACATCTGTTCTCTAATTCTATTGTATCTCTTTTGGTTGAAAGCTGTGATAAGGCCAAGCATTCAATGAATTGTAGCTAGTAGAACGCAAGAACTGCAGTATTGATGCTATTTAAATCTATTAGGAATGGGAATTGTTAAAATACAAACTGGACTATGTCATTTTGTACCATAGTTCATAAATTGGGTTCTTTAGGATATAAAGGCAAACCATACATTTAGTTGTTTCCATGGAATCAACTTGCTAGTTGCTGCCACGTTTGCTATTACATACATAGGGCCCAATGTAGGTGGTAGTTCATTTGTTTAGGTGAAATGCCTTGATGTGAGTTGATAGTTTAACTATCTTGGTTTCTACAAAACATAAAGTAGTCATAAGTTGAAGCTCGGATGTTAAAAATAAAATATATCCTGGTTGTCTAATGTGATGCATACATGAGTCTTGCATCTTGTCAACATTTAGATGCCATGAACACCCACTGTTCTAGATCTACCTATTTGACTGAACCATTGTTAATTTTACGTAGTATCAAGTTCTGGTAGGGGAATCATTGGCAACCCTTGCATCCCCAAAGGCTACAAGCTGACATCAGATAGGAGCGATGAGAAACTTCTTATGTTTCATCCTGCTGGAAACTTTTCTGCTTGCAGATTGGAGGCTTTGGCATTGTTGAAGAGAAGACGAGGTACCATATGGTTTTTATCTGATTTTGTTCTTTTGTTGTCAAATTTAATTTGACCGGTGCTTACGGCAGAGGCAAGTACCATCTGCCTGTTGATCTCCTTTTTTGGAATTGTCATCTAATAATATATTTGTCCATTGAAGTTTCAATTTTATATCTATAAAAGCTTAGGCAGCCCTATAGTTGGAGAGATCATATTGAAAGGAGCTTCCCAATTGGAGAAATTATTGTGATAATATTTGATATCACCTAGATGTATACTTTTCTTTAAACTTAATTGGTCTCTGAGAAATAATTAGCAACTATTTGGCAAACAGAAACATTTTGGATTATTTGTGGTATTAAAGTAAACTTATCTGTTTGATAATGATAACAGCTCTGTCTGTTCATATATCATTTGTTTGCTTTGCCTATGCATCATCACCATTTAGCATTTCATGGGCTGGGTTTTGTGAGACTCTGGATCAGGTCACATTTAAATTGGTGAGTTAAAAGAATATTGTGGCATAAAGTCAGTTATTATTTGGGTCAATAAATTGACTGCTTCTAATGGCGTTGGGCTATTATCCCTAAAATTCCTCTTACGGAATTACAAATGATTTGGTGGCAGCAGCCTCTTTGATTAAAGATGGAGTGTCTTCTACAAGCTGTTTAGTTACCCTGGGTGACAGACTCTTAATTTTAGGCTTATTGTTCTGGAAGAATTATTGATCGGAGTTTCTTGGGCTGGAGCGCATATGGAGTTTGTAGCTTGTAAAATAGACTTGATTTTTGGCAATATATATTTTTAGTTTATCTGTACATAAGTGTGGGATTATGATAAAAAAAGAAAAAAAAAATACTGAATCTCTTGGCCTAATTAGCCTTGAATCCTAAGTGCTGAGAAAATGTAATAAACCTAGGCAGTGGCATTTATTACTCCAAATTTTGGTTCAGAAATAGCTCATATTAGAATTCAGTTGAGTTCACTTAATGGAGCTAAATCTGTTTGCATTGCATTCCAGTTTAGAACCACATCAACTCAATCTACCAAATTAGTGGTCATGGAATTGACGTTTAATTAGCTCAGGAGAACTTTTAGTCAAAATAGATATTCCCGTATTATAACTCTTCTGACCCAATTACCTTGCTGTTGATCTCAGCAACCTCACATATTGGCAAGTCAAAATAGCTAGCGAGCAAGCATGATTATGTTACCCTCTATGGATTAAGAGCAGTTGTCTTAATAACAAAAAGATCAACATTAATAGGGACAATTTTCAACTATGAGCTCATTGTGATTTATCCATGCATCTCATTTGCCAGTACTTGGTATTGAGTTAGCTATTCAAATGGTTGATATTCACCCCTCTATCATATATAAATCAGCAGTACTACAATTTCTACAAGGAATGTCCAATCTAATCAAGTTTGTGATCAAATATAAGTTATTATGATCTCACTATCGATGTTTAAATTCATGGGAATGTGCTGTTATCTTAGAAAATGTTGAAAATATGCTTAGAGAGAGAAATTCACTGATGGCATGCTCATAAACATTTTAATATGAACCTTGAAGGTCGGATAATTGATCATGTACAGACCTAACTAAGACATCGTCCTTTGTTCTTCTTTTTCTTAAAGTTTTTGGCTTAAAATCATGGCCCTTAATACCTTAACAGTGAAGTTACCGGGCTATATGGCATCTTTTTTAGCTCAATTTCTTATGTTTAGGATCTTTCAGTTAGAAGTTTAATTTTCAAAGGGAATATATTATATGCATCATTTGTCATGTTTATTACCTGTACACTTGGCATTTGTTTGTTTATATCTCTATCGTCAATACATCTCACTCTCACAATTATTGCTTTATATTAATGCATTTCTTGTCAGATTTTATGGTTATTCATAGCATAGTTTTCTATAGTCTTTCTTCTTTTTATGATCCCCTGGCTCAGAAAGGCATCTTTCTTATGTTTTGTAACATCCATATTCAGTTCTATTTCTTCATTACGTGTTCAGATAGTTGCTTGCATGCACCTTGTCAAATTTTCTCATCCTTCTTTTCGGAGCTCCAAGGCAAGCCTATTTCACCAGAAAATTTCGTGTATACTTCCGAGGTAAGTAAACTATACCTTATGTTTTATGATGATTAGACACATTTAGGTCTTTGTTGTTCTGTGACTCTCTAACACGAGTGTCTTGCACTCATCATTGTAAAGTTTGAAGCATAATGGAGTACTCTGAAACAATTAGGTTTCCATTTGGCAGTTGAAAAGCTCTGCTCACACCGGTGATTATGTCTGGAATCTTGAGATTTTAAACTCTCTGAAGATTAGGAAGCCTTTTAGTACTTCTGCCCTGTTTTCACTAAGACTCATGCATAGGTGCAGTCTTTAATATCCATTTGCAGTCTCATGTGTAAACACATTTAAAAGCAAGCTTATGGAACCCTCTGAATAGAATGCTTAAAAAATTGACCATAGAGAGAATTTTATGCAACTGAATTGTCTTTCAGGAATTATTTGCTTGCATAGTGAATTGATGACATTGTAAGTTTGACTTCATATATGTCAATGAATGATGTAACTCTTTGTTTGGTTTAATCAAGGCCAAAATAAATAAATAAATAAATAAATAAACATAATTAGAGTCATCACGTGAACATTCCACTCTGGCTTTTGCATATCGATTTGTCTTTTATTATATTGCATCCATCATAGATTTGCTTTTTTATTCAATTATTCAACCTTCTACAGTTGTTGGGGCTGGCTCCTAGGGCTTCTTTGGCTGAGTTGGAGGCATTTGGACAGCATTACTGTGAAAATGATTGGGATAAACTAAAAAATCAACACCGGGGTGTTGATGATTTGGATTTGTTGAGATATTGCTTCTTTTCGGCATACACAGTGGCACTATTGCATGACAGTTTTGGAATTCCTATGCATGATAAAAGGTACTTTTGCTGTCACTCACTGTGATTAAGCAGAACATTCTTTTCCTGTGCTCTTTGTAAATCCAGAGTTTATCTCACTGATGATCCATTTTTATTTCACCCTTTGTTAGCTGCCTATATATATAGTTAGGATAGGAGGCCCTCATATTTTACACAAATACGTTCACTATCTGTAGATGGTTGGATTGGTTTACATTAAATGGTTAAGAATGCATTGCATCTGTTTATTAATTACTGTGCATTAATTATGCATTCATTGTACATTTTAGATTTAATCTCAACCAGTGAAAGTGTGTTGATTTTCTAGTAAAAAAAATTGTAAGAATTTGTTTAAAAACTGTGGTAGCACAGATCCAGCTCCTATATATATATATATATATATATATATTGACAAGAAGTAAGAAAATTTATTGATTTCATTACAGAAGGCTGGACTAGTAGTCCACAAAAGAAAGATTACAAGAAAGCAACCCATAACTGAAACATTGTCTAACAACAGCTTCCCTGATTATGATGAATGAAAAAGAAAGAAATCCCCCTTAAACTCAGTAGAAGCCGATGCCCACAGAGAGCCAATAAAATGCACTTTGTCACTCTTTTTTAGCTCACTGTTTATCTTCGTTCATTCAGTGATTGATTTATCATGTGTAAAAATTTTGCAGGCAATCTAGATACAAAGTGCCATCACAAAACCTCAATCTAAATATGGAATCTACTGGAGAATCTAAATCTCATCTTTAGTCAGTCAGTCATTGAATGATAAATTTTGTAGGCAATTTACGCTTCTCACATGCAAGTTCTACAATTTCTTGTGAAAATCTATTCGATGTGAATAGCATATGAGGGTTTTCCTCTTTTGGATATTCTGCTTATATGCAATTGCACACTTGTCTAAATATTCTATGGCCAAAAACTTTGGTGGTATGACGTTAGGATCAGAGGTACAACTTTATAAAGTTGTCTTCAGAAAGCATTCTTTGACGTTCAATATGCATAACAATAGCAGTTGCCTGAGAGTTAATTTTCTCCAATCAAATTCTTATTGGAAAATGTCTGTTTGCAGAATTGGATTTGCCCTTGACTGGACTCTCGGAGCTTTCGTCTTCCAATCAATGCAGGAACCCCCTGAATTGGAACATGAGGACCTGGACCAGATTGTAGGAAACGAGTCAGTTACGTACTTCTCATTGTTTGCTTTTCTTTTAATAGCTATACTAGGTGCATATTCTGTATTTCAATGGCGAAAACCACAATTGAAAACAATATATGATCTTGAGAAAGGGCACTATATTGTCACCCGAGTTCCCAGATAATTTTTGGATTCTCATTTTTCATGTGATAAGAATTGGTATATCTATGCTGTATGATTCATTACCAATCAATTCTTAGTGTCAGTTTGCTTCTGCTTGATGCCACATAGGATATCATGTCACATATATGTATAGGGATTAGATTTTATGGTGTCCTGAACTGCTTTCTGCAGTATAAATACTGTGAGCTTCTTCTCATTTGTCAACAGTTACCATGGTAAATGATATATGAAAAAACTTCCCAATTTTCTTGATGTGCCATTACTGTTAGTTGTTACTTTGAAGGATATTTCTGTTTAAATAATACCATTCATCCCAAAAAAAGTTCTACAAGCTCCTCAAGTAAGGTGTCAAATAATGTGATATTTTCTGTTTTTTGAGGTTATATGTGTGTGTGCAAATTAATGTGTTGTTATATCATTAGTCATGATTTACAGAATTTGTTGTCATTTATTTTTACCAAGTTTTGTATTTTTAATTTCATATTTCATCAGCTTTTATACATGAATATGTATGATCACATTTTCTTGATAGTATTATAGCACATATTTTTCACTATATATTTTACTCTTGTTTAGGGGTTGTTTGTTAAACAATATAAAAAAAAAAATACAAAATTTTAATTAAAATTAGGGTTATATAATTGTGTGAGCAAGTGGAGTGCTATTCCTCAAAATATCACCACCCATCAAACAAATTCTATAAGCCTTTCATTGAAGGGAAATATATATGAGAATTAGTATGTATTATGTTACATGGGAAGAGTATTGTTTTGCATTTGAAGTTAATTAAAAAATTTTAAGTAAAACATTTGGAGATTTATTGGTTTTTTTTTTAGTTTTGAAAAAAAGATTTGAGAATTACTTCATTTTGATTAAGAAAAGATAATTAAGAGGGCAATCATAATTATTTATTTTTTAAAGGAAAAAAAATCCCTCAAAACTTTGATTATTGTATATTTAAATATCATTCTTGTGGGTGAGTTTAATCCATTTATCGCGCCTAATTTATAATTGGCTTGTCGTAATTTTTAATTTATAATAATTAATTTATAAAATCACTTGCTACAATTACCATTTATCACAAGTGTGTTTACTAATGAAATATATCATATCATGTTAAATTAAAATAAAAATAAATAAATAGTGAAAAATGTTTAAATATGTGACGTAATTTTGTTGGAGGCGTAAAATAAATTTATTTACAAATATACACTCAATTACAAACATACCCTTGTTAAAAACGAAATTCTCTAAAAGGGGACTAGACGACTTCAGGTGGACTGCAGATCTCTTCCTCCGCTTTTGCACTTCAATTGAAATAGAAAAACGAAAACCCTAGCGCGCTCTCTTTCTCGCTCTCTCTAACTTCATTTCTGCACTTCCGCTTCAGCTTCCGTCCCAACAATGGCAGCCATGATGGTAAGTTAACATACATAGTCCATTGGCACTCGCTCGCTCTCACTTTCCGATTTACTTGTTGATGTGCGTGTTTCAAATGACTGACTATTTTTATCATATTTGGAAATAAACCGAGCAGCAGCCGCAGATCATTCTATTGAAGGAAGGTACGGACACGTCGCAAGGTAAGGCGCAGTTGGTCAGCAACATAAACGCCTGTACGGCCGTGGCTGACGTGGTGAGGACGACGCTTGGGCCGAGAGGAATGGATAAGTTGATCCACGATGATAAGGGAAGTGTTACTATTTCAAATGACGGCGCGACGATCATGAAGTTACTTGACATCGTTCATCCCGCTGCTAAGATTCTTGTCGACATCGCCAAGTCTCAGGATTCTGAAGTCGGGGATGGGACGACGACGGTGGTTTTACTTGCGGCTGAGTTTTTGAGGGAGGCTAAGCCGTTTATTGAGGATGGCGTTCATCCTCAGAATTTGATTAGGAGTTATCGTACTGCGAGCTATTTGGTTGGTGATTTTTAGGTGTTCTGTGAGTCGTTCTGATTTCTTTTATGTTTTGAGTTTATTAATGATATAGCTTATTTCCTTTTGATGTTGTAGGCAATTGAGAAGATCAAGGAACTGGCTGTTAGCATAGAGGGGAAAACTCTTGAAGAAAAGAAAAATTTATTGGCGAAATGTGCTGCCACGACACTCTCTTCTAAGCTCATTGGTGGAGAAAAAGAGTTCTTTGCCAAAATGGTTGTCGATTCTGTCATTGCAATTGGTGGTGAGGATAGGTTGAATATGATTGGAATAAAAAAGGTATTGTAATTTCTTTTTCATTTTTTACATTCATATACTTTGCTGCTTTGTTGTTCTAGATATTATGTATTAGTTGGAGATTTTTCAATAATCTCGGTGCTCTTCATTTGTAGGAAACTACATTGGCGGGAATGTGACAATATGTGTGTGTGTATTTCTAGGAGAACTTTATCGATGGCCATTATGTTTCTATATTACAAATTTTAAGACAAAATTTTGAGTTAAACAAGATGAGTTTCTAAGTAACAGGTCAAATGGTTTTGTGTATTGTTTCTTCTTATTTAAATTCATTTATGTTCGATTTTTGGCATGATGGTTGCTGCCAAGAAGGTGGCATGATGGCAATAAGTTTGATTGACTACTGTAGCATATATAAAAGTAACAGCTTTTCTACTATGGGTTAAAATCATAACACTTGCAGTTAAAACTTACCCGTTCTGTAGATTACACTGTTAAGGTTGTTACCTTGGATCCTCTTCACTTCTCCATAAATTGCAGTCTTTTTGCGCTGCTTGTTGTCAAAGACATTCAATGAACTCTATGAAGATGAGGGCATCAGCCCCTACCCTAAAATAAAAGTGTATAATGATTAACGAAAAGCTGTAGAATAATGATCCGTGTCATTTCCCAATCCTTTGCAACGAGAAACAAGCGCTCCTATAAGGTGCTTGATTTTGTATATATGCTAATTTTTCTCAATCGAATGGAGGGAAACTACTTCCTAATAATGCTTTTTTGTGAAAGTACGGGCATTGGTGGATGTTTTTCTGTGTTAGGATGTTCTAACTTTGTATTGTTACACTATTTAATTTAAATTTGATTTGTAGCTACCTTTTAAGTATGAAAAGTCTTTGTTTTGTGACTTTCTTGTCGCAAGGCATTATGTTTTTCTTCTGTTTTTGGTTTATTTTATCTTATTCTGTTTAGTTTCTTCTTTTCAAGTTTTTTGGTGGCTGGAAATAATGTTTTGATCTAGTCTGACAAAAAATTGGTCTGTTTCTATAGGTACCAGGTGGTAACATGCAGGACTCCTTTTTTGTAAATGGTGTTGCATTTAAAAAGACATTTTCATATGCTGGGTTTGAACAGCAACCAAAGAAGTTTGTAAATCCAAAGATACTCTTACTGAACATTGAATTGGAACTGAAATCTGAGAAAGAAAATGCTGAGATAAGGTTGTTTTTTGGTATTCTTTTTTATTTGGAAAAGCAATTATTTTGTCATATTTATTATAATCTATTTTCTTATTTTATTTTCATCCTTGTTGTTGCAGACTTTCAGATCCATCACAGTATCAGTCAATTGTTGATGCTGAATGGAATATCATCTATGACAAGTTGGATAAATGCATGCAGAGTGGGGCCAAAGTTGTCCTTTCACGGCTTGCCATTGGTGATCTAGCCACACAGGTGTGTTGGCTTTCCTAAATTCATACGTCACATGGAACTCTGGTTATTTGCTAAATGTTATATTCTGTTATATTTTTAAATAAGTGAAGAGTTTGCATATTTGTATTCACACAAATAAAGAGAAATATGCCATGGATGTTAGTAGTTTTGCCACCAAATCTAGCCAGAAAACTATTTTAGTATTACTACAAGGTTTGACTTGGTCCCATGATATGCTATAAGGTCCCGTGGTGTTAGCTGCATTGGTATGTGTTGAAACAAATGTTTGTAGATGAAATGGGCATTGGAAGGGATTTAGCGAAAACATGTTTTCGATGATTCATTATTTTACATAATTGATACGGGTTTCTTCCTTGCAGTAAATATTGAATTTTGAAGCATGAATTTTGTAAATGAATCACCAAGATTGTATGGTTTGTTTGTAAACAGTATTTTGCAGACCGAGATATTTTCTGTGCTGGTCGTGTGGCTGAAGAAGATCTGCAACGGGTTGCTGCTGCAACTGGTGGAACTGTGCAGACATCTGTCAACAATGTTATTGATGAGGTGATGTGATTATTAACTGGTATATAGACGTAGACGTAGAGAGCAATGCTTTCGTTCTGAATTTGAAGTTGGACTTTTTGGCCTCTAGGTTCTTGGTACTTGTGAACTTTTTGAGGAAAGACAAGTTGGAAATGAGAGGTTTAATATATTTAGTGGATGCCCATCAGGAAGGACAGCAACAATAGTTCTTCGTGGTGGAGCTGATCAGGTATGTCACCTTTGAAATAGCGTCAGGTTATATACTTTTTACCACTGATCATGTTGACGATTGATTTTTGTTGCTCCTCTACTCTAGTTCATTGAGGAAGCTGAGAGGAGTTTACATGATGCAATTATGATTGTTAGAAGAGCTTTGAAGAACTCAACTGTTGTTGCTGGTGGCGGTGCCATTGATGTATGGTTTTATCCTATCTAATGAATCCCAGTATAGGGTTTCATCTGAGGATATTATGGCGTTGGATTTTGAATTGTTGTTTTTGGTGGCAGATGGAGATAAGTCGGTTCTTGAGGCAGCATGCACGCACAATAGCTGGGAAGTCTCAGCTTTTTATCAACTCTTACGCAAAAGCTCTTGAGGTTGGTGGTGCTAGCTTCTACGTATCACTTGTGAAAAATGGCTTGCTTGGCTGCCTTAGAAACTAGCTAGCATTTTTGTGGTTAAATTTGGTAGTTTGGAAAAGATCATTACTGCAGTGTAGTGGTTAAAAAACTTATTTGTTATTTTGAATAAAAACTTGCCAAAACATTATCCAATTGTGGACAAACTAAATAAAACCCTGTAAGAGGTCATAGAATTAAAATGTTTTCTTTTTTATTCAGTACTAAGTAGCTGGCAGGTTTTCTTGATAGAATTTGAGGTCCATTCTATTTTTAAAGATCGTGATATTAAAATATCATTGCTCTCTGACGTGGTGGTGGTACATGACAGTATAGTCATGAGTACCTAACCATTTTAACAAGTTAAAAATAATGCAAAACTGCAGCTTTCTAGTTACTGTAGTTCTTCAATCAAAAGAAAATCATCCATGTCTAACCTTTGTACACTTTATGCATTTTGTGGGTTTCTCTTCTTTCTTTTCTATTTTGAGACTTGCTTTACCATAGCAAAGTCGTTCTTCATATGTTTTGGACTAAACATATGCGTCATACTTTATGGCTTTTTGGTTATTCATAATGCCAGTAAGAATATTCAAGTTGCTTTACATCAGTATCTTGTTTGATTTGTGAAGAGTAATGTTAAGCAACCATATTTATGGCGGCAAATGGTGTCTGGTTCAATTTTGTTTTATATTCTTGCAGGACAAAACATTCACGCCTACGAGGTCCTTTGAGTGTTTTCTTTGAATCTTGTTATAAAAGGAAATATATATCTGGTCTGCAGCTTATTCCCGTATGGGAAAGCATTATAAGCATGTTTTGTCTTTGGAACCACAAACACTGAGATATGCATAATAAGTCAGAATGTGGTCCTTTTCTTTTACACTCAGTGGAATGATGATTAAATGGTGCTTTTCTCATAGAGTATTGGCATTTGATAGGATAATTTAGGAGTGAATTTTCCTCGTGGTGCAGGTTATCCCACGCCAACTGTGTGACAATGCCGGATTTGACGCAACTGATGTGCTAAATAAATTGAGACAGAAACACGCACTTCCATCTGGTTAGTCTTTTGTAGTATTTTATTTTGGGATTTCCTTTTTTTTTTCTATTTAAAGTTGCAGCTATTAATTTAGTCAATTGGCGCAACCAATCCATGCCTTTCTTTCTACCGTGGTTAAAGTGTTTTCCTGTTGGGATTCATTTTTGATTGTTATATATAGTCAAATAGTATGTCGGCTTTAGATTGTATCACATAAATGTTTAGTATAGTTCTTTTGATAGCTTTTGGGACTGAGCTAGAGGGGGTAGCATGTTGGTAGCTGGCTACTTTCTAATCTTTTTTGGTTTTTGTCAACTAACAAAGCATGCTCACCCAGTTCTTTTGTAGGTAGCTTGTTCACTCTTTTGTGTACTGTGTTTCTATAGTAAAAGTTTTATCTGTTGCCTATCAACTGATGGAAAAAAAAAAAAAAAAAACAGAAGAAAAAGGAAACTGCTAACAGTGCATGATCTTTAACAGGTGAGGGGGCTCCTTATGGAGTAGATATCAACACTGGTGGAATTGCAGATTCATTTGCTAACTTTGTCTGGGAGCCATCAGTTGTCAAGGTATCTGTCTATTTTTTATTTCTTGATAACTAAGAATACCTATGTTCTTTTTGTTGCTGTTTTTTTGCACCCTTTGACATTTATTGTGATTATTTAACATTTCAGATCAATGCTATAAATGCTGCAACTGAGGCTGCTTGCCTTATCTTAGGCGTGGATGAGACAGTAAAGAACCCCAAGGTAGTGAGCGCGAACACTGATCTGTATATTGAAACTGTTTTTCATGCTAAATTTGCTACTTTCATGGTGGTTTGGTCCTGCCAATGGAATAATCTTTTAACTTTATTATGTTACTTTATTAGTAGAGGGTAGAATATTGTTCTGTCAGGTTTAGTGCACAGTATTTGTGAAAAGTCTTTTTTATTTGGATTGTGGTTTAAGGGGGAACCTGATAGAGATTAGGATTATTAGAGGTTCGGGAAGAGCGAAGATCAGCAGTAGATATGTTGGGCATGGTGATGGCAAAGCATTCAAGGAAGAATGAGAGCTAAAAAATAGCTAGAAGAAATACAGACAAAATCAGTCTAGCAAATTATTAAATCTCCTCGTAATCAAATGCAATTCATTGAGTCCGATGGAAAATAGGGATACGAGTACTTTGCTGAACTAACTATCAAGGACTTTAATTCATGCATCAAAAGGATGGTCTTGTTATAATCAGGTCTTTGTGGCTTCGAAGAAGGAAATCTCTAATCATACCTTTAATGGATTTCTAATCTTGTCTGATGATGCAGTCTGAGAGTGCTCAGGGTGAAGCTGCTGCAAGTGCCATGGGTGGCAGAGGGCGTGGAGGAGCTGCTTTCCGTGGTCGTGGACGTGGCATGCGCAGGCGATGAACTCACAGTATTTAAATTTTAGAATCGGCTTCTTTGATGGTGAATTAGAGTTGCAGAGGGGGCTGAATTCATTTCGATTTTTCTTTTATTTCTCATTGTAGTTCATATGTACTGTGTTTTCGTTTTGTAATTGAGAAAATTTAGCAGATTGGTGGTTTCTCTCAGCCGTGTACCCGCTGCTTGCTTTTGTTGTGGTTTTGACGAAGCTGCGTATTATACATTCTAAATTTTCTCGAGAGAAACTGAGAAAGAAGATTGAGACTTTGTTTTGTGGCATTGTGATTGATGCCACTGCGATGGTTTTTCTTAACATGATTGGCGTACGAGTTAATGCTGTTATCAAAGCTCACCAGTCTTCTCTACATTTAGATCCATGTTTATTCTCCAGCTGATGCGTTCAGACGTTGTTATGCTCTTTTGGCGTAACGCCTTGATTCAATCTGTTAAGTTCTTGTACTAGGGATTTGTTTGAACTTGACAGGCCCAGTGACGCTAATGAACATTTATCGTACGATTTTTGTTTAATTAGAATCTCTCTCTTTGCCCAGTGTCATGCCATCTATGTAGGATCACTGTTAATACCATAAAAATAAAGGATAAGTAATCTTATCATTGAAATGAATCAGTCAGTAATTTTTCACTTGCGATGGATAGATGGAGCACAAGTTCAGCATCCCAAGGCAAAATAACACTATAGTACTAAGCAGTTTTGTTTGGGATTGCTGCAAAGTTTTAAATAATATGTTTATACTGTGCTAATTGAATTTTATTTTTAAAAGTGTTATGATTTTTACAATAAATATTATAAAATTAAATTAAAATATAAAAATATTAAATAAATAATACAATTATAAATTATTTAAATATTTAATAACAACGTCGAATTAAAATTTTTTTCTTTGACATAATTATTAATCTGAGTTGTATTGTTTTTTTTAATCCAATATGCATACATGGTAGAATTATTGGAACTAACAATTCCTACTTGTACCAATAACAAAATAATTGGTGCAAACTTAACCTAAATTTGGTTAACCTACCAATCCAAAGTACTCTCGGGGGATAATATAAGAACATCTTAGGCAGGTGGTTTTGCATTTTTTATGCAAATTAGATGATATACCCAAATAAGAATAACATCTTAGGTGGTTCTGTTCACAATGAGAAGAAACGCATTTTATTTCTTTGACAGAAATCAGTACAACCCCACAAACTACATAACTTATATTTATGGGAATAGTTCATAATCCACTCCATATATTTCATAAAGTTATCCCACATTTTTAACTTGTTTCTGAACTCACAGGAGGATTGTCACTCTTTTCCTGGGATTCTTCTTGTTTGCTCGCAGCTTCCACATTCTTTATCTTCGAGACACGAAACATTGCCAGATGGATATCCCCTAGAACAAAAGAGAACCCAATTAGCCATTAAAGAAGCAACTATTAGAAGCCATGCACTCAGCTACAACTCAACCGGATTTTCAATTTAATGGGATGCAAATAAGATTTCTACATTGTCATGACGTGTTTTCAAAATGAAAATATTTCTCTTTGTTTTGGCCCTTTTTTTTATTCCTCAATGCTTGATTGCATGTAAAACTCGGTTAATATGAATAATGCAATCACTGAATGATCGAAGTAAGGCGAAAATTACAGCCAAAGAGGTCAATCTATGCACAACTTGCAAGGAAAATGATAGAAAAAGAATTAAAAGGAATCTAATAATAATTCTTCATGGTATGTCTCTCATTAGCCACATGGAGATTTGGCTTATTTAAAGAGACAGGTCAAGACTTCGATTGGGATTGTGGTGCATCTATTGTGTTGTGGAAGCAAAGCTAAAATAGTGTTCCATAATACCAACTTTTAAAGGGACTGACTTATTTCACTAGTAATATTTAACTTTCATTGCTTCCATCCTATAACAGCTGTGACTTAAAAGCTATCACATCTCAATAACAAAGGAAGCCCAAGTGTCTTTGCCATATGGTGATTTGGCCAGCCATGCATTGATTGCTTAGATACCAAGACCATTTTCATATGACTAACAAAAACCAAGAACTATGTTTATTAAGTACTCAGGACAACAATAGCAATGGCTGATAACTTAAATTCATATTACAAATCAATCATGTAGCTTAGCTTGTAATTCTTGGAATATAGTTATCAGAATAAAAGTTATTGTGCTTTTCATTACTGCTGCTGTTTATCTCATCTTCTAGATAATATTATACAACATAAATAACCCATGCCAAACCATTTACACTCTTTACAAAAAGAATTAGCAATACAATAAGATGGAATAAAATCATTAATCATTAAAACCTACAATCATTGTATCTCAGACTGGAAGACTATAATACAATTTATTTGTGATGGGAGATCAGTATAAAAGATTGATCAGGTAGAAGAGTTAGAAACTAATATTTATGAAGGTTTTTATCTCTCTGTGTTTAATATTGGAAGTTCAAAATGGTTTTGTATGGCATCAGTCAAGAACTTGTATCATTCTTAAATTGAGTGATTACATATTAAAGTAAAACAGAGGAAACCGGTTTGAGTATACTGCAAATTTTCAAGGAAAATTATGGGCAAGAAGTACTTTACTGTTTAGCATATTGGACTGTGAAGTTTCTACTTTCAAAGAATAAATTGCCAAGCTATCCACAGTGAGCTCGTATCCTAATAAGCATACAATTACTAAACCCATCGAACTTAGACCATGCATGCATTTGCCATGGCTTGAATAGAAGCCTTGCTAGATTTCTGCTTTGTCCCCTCTAACTTCAAATTTTGTTCAAAGTTTGGTTGTAGATTCCATATCTCTTAACTTTAAGCTAAGTATGAAAAAGGACTGTTTTGATGTCATGAATTCATCTACAAGAAATCCACCTTTGTAATTGACTACAACTGGTAAATATTTACCTGAAAACTCTGTCCTTTGTTAGCCTAACAAATTTGAACGTCACCAACAACTTAGTCAGAAACCATCTCCATGGCCATCATATAATCATAACAGATTACAAAGTATAGTAGGAAAAATTCAGACTCAAAACTAAAATGGTTTAAAAGGAGCCAGGCTCTTTCTTATGTTACATGAAAGAAAGAAAAATGTAAGAAATTACATTATGAGAAGAACCTTGAAACTTTTCTACAATTTTTGGAATGATTCCTACAAAAATATATCAACTCAATGATCAACTCTTTGGCAAAATTAATCACCCATCTGTCATTTTCAGAAATGAATACTCTGCTAACTGCAGTTAACAATGGGATCAGGGTTTTCGGTGCCAAAAGTTTCCCCAGGAAGGTCAGAAACATGATGTTAGGCCTGCAGCGACACATTTTTTTATACAATTATTGATAATTATGTTCTTCTTATAACTAGTGGTAGTATTAGTTATTAAAGTTTCCCAGCAAATTGTTTGAATATAGATTAGAAGCACTAGTTCTCAAGTACCACTACGCGTTGAGTATAAAATAGTTATATCACAAGCCTCTTAACAGTAAACATATTTTACAAAGAAGGTGGTAAGAAAAGATAACTAATCAGTCTCCAGTTGCAATGAACTCCAATCTACTTTTTCGGGTCGAAATTGCAGCATGTAGCAAAATGAGGTAAAAGGTCGTGAATTTGTGCATTAAGGAGGAGAAACGGTACCAAATGTAATAGTACTCCCCGATGCTGCACTAGCAACGACTCCAGGTCTCAGCCGCTTGTCATCAATGAATGTCCCATTTGTACTGTCCAAATCTGTTACCAACAGACTATCCCCCTTCTTCTGAATACGGGCGTGTATACCAGACACTATAATATATAAAAGTCATTAACAAAGTAGAAACTTATTTATCAACATGTGGAATAAATGACTTATATTTGTGCAATCCACTGCATGCTCTACTGGGAAACAAATGGCTTGTACATTGTTGAGTAATGGAATAAATTAATTAGAGAAAGAGTAGATTGATATTGTAATTGCAAAGTACCTGTTGCAACAGGAATTACCAAGTCTGCTTTCTCAGGAAGACGGCCAACTGTCACCTCACTCTAGATTATAAAGTCCAAACAGTCCAGTTAACTTGGCACTCATTAGGATAACACTACCATTTATTACAAGTATAAGCAGGCAAAGAATTACTTACAGAAGCTATTTCAAATGCATCCGGCTTGGGAACCTTAAATCCAATGTGGCTTGAGTCTCCATCACCTAGATATGAAGATGATATGTTATTACTCCGAAAATTAGAGTGCATCATATATAGCACCATGAAAATGATTGCACTAATAATATCAGAACAACACTAGAGCAGTTCTTTGTAATTCCACTAAATAATGAGAAAAACACAACTGATCCCTATAGTTCTCATAGAAAAGGGCAATTCAGTCTTCTACTGTTTAGTTTACACATGCCCTGCAATTTTCTTTTAACTGCAAGAACTAATCAAAAGCCTATTAGAAAACATTGACGCTGCACGGTCCCATTATGAATCGACATCGAGTTTGTTTCACATTTTCCTATATTGATGGAAACTCTGGAATATATTCAACAGGCAACACAGTAAAAGGCAAAATGAGCTCCATTAGTTCAACCGTGGAGGCAAACTTTAAAATAGACACAAATCAAATTTTGAGAAATTCAACATTGTGCAATGATTTCAAATTGCACATTTTACTTGAGCAAAAGAGAACCACAAAGCTAAGCATTTGAAGCAAAGGAGATGAAATTAGTAGAACCAAGTAAGGGAACTACATGTCAGTAGATATTACATTACTACTAAATCTGAAAGTAAGCTATCAGGCAAGAACGCAAGTGTCACATGAATGAAGGGTAATCAGAGATTGACGATACAAAAGGAGACAAATCCCAATCACATAGGTAGTTTGAAGACAAAGTCTTTAGTCAAGACTAATACCATATGAACCAAAAGCTTAAGCTACATGTGGGAGCTTTTAACAGTAGACTGTGGAACTGACAAATATTTGACTTAGCATGAATGGATCAACTAAACGAGAACATTTATCAATGCAGCAATCAATTTTCAATATGCAAAGCAAAAAACACACACACACACACACATTGGCAATGTTTTTTGAATATAACATTTTCATAAAATTAAGCCTATCAAATCCCATATAAAATTGGAGAGAAGAAAGAAGTGACTACCAACAGGTTGAAGAAGCCATCTTTCAGCAACATCAGCTGTGGCGCCCTGATCAGTTTCAGAAGCATGAACAACCCCAGGATCTCTCTGTCTCTTTGCCCCGATTTTAAGACCCTTCAGCTGCTGCGAAAGAATGCTCTTAGAGGAATGAAGATGGACTGAATTAGAAACCAGAAGAGAAGCTTTAGAATGAAAAATGGATGGCGTAACTGAAGATGCAGTGGTGGAGCACCCCAGAAGCTTGGCTTGGGAGAGAGACCGACAACTTATTTCCATTTGTTCTAAATTTGGTAAAGGATTCAGCAGGTAAGAATGGAGTGGACAAAAGAACACATGCAGCTGCAGATTAAGTGTATGTGGCAGCCATTTAATGTTCTGAAAAGGACGTGGATAACAAAAACAAAATCTTCCAAGATTAAAATTCTGTGGGAAGATTTTATTTTTGAACAGTGAAGAAGAAAACACATGCAAATGCTAAACATACGTAGCATCAGTATTCAAGAAACAAGTAGATATAATTGGATAAATGGGATAAAAAATTCATAGTACTATCATTATATAACCATCATTAAGATGCAGGAATCTTAAAAGAATATTGATGAAAAAGGTAAGTTAAATGGGAGGAAGGTGAGATGTTTTAACAACTAAATAAATTTAAAAAATAAAAGAGAATATTTTAAGTGGAATAATTTTATTATGTAAATACATATAATATAGTAAGATAATTTAATTAATAAAAAAAATTTATTTATTGACTGTAAATAAAAAAAATTAAAAATAAGTTTAACTTTTTAATTTATATAATAAAATAAATAATTTTTAAATTTTGTTATTTACAATTAATAAATAAATCTCTTTTTTTTTTTAATGATTGAATGACTCTACTATATAACCTATATTGACGTGATAGAACTATCTTATATAAAACTTTTTAAAAATAAAATTATTTTAGTAATTATTATTTAAATATATTTTTAATTATAATTTTATTTAATTGTATAACTTAAGATATTTGATATTTTAAAGTAGTAAAATTAGTACTTTTTAATCTTTTATTTTATTTCAATTTAGATTTATTAAAATTTTCTTACGAATATATAAATATTCCATGACATCAATTATAACAAATTTCACATTAACATAATTTTTATCTGTGTATAAATAAAAATTAAAATAATAAATATTTTGATTATATTTTTAAGATGTTTTACTATTTAGCTATTATAAAAAAGAAGGGTACAAATGTAAAATTATTAATTGTTTCATATTTTTATTTAAAAAATAAATAACGTAATATTTATATTTTTGTTTAAGATAAAAAAATAAAATTTTGATATATAGACATTTAACCCCATTTAGATTCCAAACTAATTCATATTTTAATAATAAAAAATTCATAATATTATAGGGAGAACAATATTTTTGCAAAAAAAAAAAAAAAAGAAAATTATGAATTAATTCATACTCTTACCCTTAATAAAAATAATAATAATTTGTTGTATTAAGATATAAAAATCCCGTTAATTAGGAGAAAAAACAAACTTAACTTACATGGTGTTTGTTTCCTTTTTAAGTTGTTGAAAATTTAAATTTTGATTAACTGTAAATTGCACCGAATGCATTTTTCTAATGACATGCATATTTATTTATTTTTTAAATAGCTGAATAGAAGTGTGTTGTTTGTTTTCGAAATAAAAACATATAAAAATTATCATTTTCTTATGCACGTGCATACGCCCGTGCGTACCAACTATATTTTAAATTCAAAAGTAACTTAGTGTTACATATATGAATTTATATGACGGTATTATATCATGTTTTATATTTTTACGGAAGTAAAATAAATTACACACTTAATGACAGTATAACTTTATATGCAAGTTTGTATCTAACGAATTTGTATATAAATTTTTATCCTTAGCATTCTTTTTAAAATAATAATACTTAAATTATAAATAACTCAAAGCAATGGCCACAAAAATTTCTCTATGAAAATCCTCAAGTCCTCGAATCTTGTCACAATTAATTTTATAATATGGAAGACATTATATAAATGAGGATCACAGTCATTGATACATTTTGGTTTTGATCACAGTTATCTTATCATTACGGATGGCAACAGGCAGCAGATTGCCATTTCCATCCCTGGTTTGTTTTTGTAAACGGGGCCGAACATGGCCCCCTTCCCCAACCCATTTCCATAAGCAGGGTCAAACATGGCCTCTTTCCCTACCCTGTTTTTTGCAGGCCTCCGACCCATATGATATTCTTGGATATTGTTGGATATAATTGTATTGGATTCATGAACTAAAAACGGGTCAAACGGGGTAACAGATAAGGGTCCCTAGCCCATTTATGAAAATAGGGTAAAAAATGACCTCGTTTTCTGGCACAAACGAGCAGAATTGGATTGGGCATTCAACCCGCTTAAAGAAAAATGCCATCCCTACTTATCATTATTTTTACAAAAAATTTTCATATAAAAGTGAAGAGAAATTTTGATGATGAATTCCTATTGGTTTTCTTTGAGGCGAGGCTTTATATTACCCTTGTTCCCTCAGTAATAGTGATCACGACATCTCTTTGAATAGTCATTCGTCGATCTCCACATTTCTCCATACATACAATTATGGCACTGCAAGTACTTGTTCCCTCCAACTCCCAATATTTCATTTCAATCTCCTCTTTGCCCCTAAAATATGGGGTCGTCGCCAAGTTTCCTTATCGAATTCAAAAAATAAATCGGCATAGTTACAAGCACAATAACAGGAAGCCAATAGATTTCACCGCCGACTGGCAGATTTTCCCCCAACGCCAGGGAAAGATGCCGATAAACTCACTTCCAATGCTATACCTCAGCCAGTAAGTAGTTGAAACAATATTAATTCTTTTGAGTCATGCATGCTACAGAATCAAGAGTTTGTTTGTTTCCAACTCCCCTTGCTTTGGAATCAAGAATTTTGGGTCATGCATCCTAACAGTATTATTTGCCAGAATTCATACCTGTAGTAGCCAATACTCAGAATATATTTGATGTTATTTGTACTTAATTATTTTAAAGGTACAGTATTTTAACATTCGAATATAACAGCCTGTCCACGGCAAACTCTACCGATAAATTGACTTCTCCTCTCTCTCTCTCTTTTCATTTTTTTTTTTACTTCGGTTTATTTCAATAGCCTACTTATAATATAACTTTCTTGTTTCCTGCATTTGAATGCAGGAATTGGAAGAGTATGATAAGAAAATAGACAAGTTGAAAGAAAAGGTGAAGGAAATGTTAAATTGCTACTCAAAAGAGATCCAGTAGAGAAAGTTAGTCTGATCGACTCAGTATGTCGCCTTGGTGTTCATGTCACTTTGTGAGTAAGAATGAAGAACAACCAAGTCATATTTTTGAAGAGCAGCCTTACCTCGCTGAGGATAATGTCCATGGCCTATTACTGTTGGTCTTTCATTGCGAGATTTTGTACAACATGGTTACAAAGTGTCTTCTGGTAAGTGCCTTGTACTTGCATCAACATAAAATATGCAATTGTTATAATTACACACACACACACACATGTATAAAGCCATACACTTTAGTCCTATTACAATGATTGAATGACATCCCCTTTTTCATCACCACATCTATTTCTTAAAAATATGAAAAAAAATAATAACATTATTATTATAGTATTCAACCACTTAAATATTATTACCTTTGAGTTTAAATTTTTATGTTAAATGAAAATTTAACGTAGTATCAAATGTAGATTTAACCTTACAATTTTGTATTTGAATTTTTGTAAAAATTAACAATTTAAAATAATTATTTGATTTATGTAATAAAATTCATTAAATAAAGTTGTCCTTCTACCCGTAAAAGTGTTAAGCTATAGGAAAATTTTACATTTAAATTCTATCGGATGGAAAAAAATCAAATTCTTCACAACATAATTGTGTAAATTTTAATTATGCTGAAGAATAATTATACATCTTATACAATAATAAGATGTGAGTTCCAAATAATAATTAAACATCATTTTATAAATCTATTACTCTTCATCTAGACAATGTGAGTTGTAATATATTATGGATTTTGAGCTAGATGTGTTCAATAAATTCAAGGACGAGGGCGGCAATTTCAAAGAAAATTTAAGCAACGATATAAGGGGCCCTTTAAGTTTATTCAAAGCTGCCTATTTGAGAACACACAAAGAAGATGATATCCTTGAGGAAGCTTTTGCTTTTGCAATCGCTCATCTGAATTCCTTGGCTGTCAAATCAAGCCCTCTTTTAAAACAACTTATAAACGATGCCGCAAGAATGCCTTCCCGCAAAGCAATTCAAAGGTATGAGGCAAGCAGATACATCTCCTTTTACCAAGAGGAAGACTCTAAGAATGAAATCACAGAGCATGTGAGTATTATGATATTACATCACCAAACTGTTCATTGACAGAATACCGATATAAGCAGTGCTGGCTTAGGGGTCTGTTTGAAATTGGAACAATTAGCTGTAAAGAAAGACCGCATAGTGTTTGATAAATTATATCATTTCTTTCTCTAAGCAACCGAGGGCCAGTTTGGGGTGGTTGTGATTCTTAAAATAATCTACTTTTGTTGTACTGAAGAACTAATTAATTGTAAAGAAAAACAATAGAATGTTTAGTAAACCATATTATTTATTCCCTAAAAAACTAAGGGCCACTTTTAAAATCATACACTTTTTTGTGCTTGAAAAATGATTAGTTGTAAACAACTTAGTGTTTAGTAAACTGTGTTATCTCCCCTCCCCATGCAAAATCGGTTCAATTTGAGATTGTTATGAATTCAGGCAATTATATACCGTCAAATTGAGATAGTTCTGAATTCTAAAAATCATTGAAAAAATAAATAGCTACAAAGAAAAGTAAACGAGTGCATGTTTATCTTCAAGGCAACTTAAGGTCAATCTCAGGTTGCTGCGAGTGTTACTCTTTCCTTAGAGAACTTTAGGACCAATTTGAGATTGTTATGGCGCTTAAAATAATCTGCTTCTGCTGTGCTAAACAAATAATCATCTGTATGATGAGATTTTGATATTAGTATCGATAAAATTACTCGGAAACATGTCAAATTAATAAGAAAAATCAAATGTTAGCAGTATTGGTAGCATCGTAGCGTAATTAAACATTAAAATTACTTTTATACTGAATTTCAATTTATGAAAAAAAAATTATTTATTGTGTTGCTGCTTGTAAAAAAATTAAGTAAGTATTTTTATTAGAAAAATAAATCCAACCTCAATAACCTACTAAAAATACAATAAACTTGCCTTGGAGTATTTTAAAAATTAACAGCTCATTTAAACTACTAAGACCTAGCCATTAGCATTAGAGGTGCTTGTTGAGAAAAGAGCGTGTGATGTTTAAGGTGCTTAAAATCACCTATTGAATTTTATAATTATTATAAATAACTATTGATGAATGTAAAAAGGTATAAAAAAAAATCACCTAACACAGTGTTGACTGCAACTGCTCTTCCAATCCCAATATCATTACTTCAATACCCATTTTCAGAATCTATAATTAGCCACCAAGATTGACTTTTGGGCGTGATTCTTTTGAATGTTTCCCCGAGGAGTATGATAAACTCGAACTTGAGTTGACCAGAGGAGAGGAAGAAATGTAAATCTATTGTACCATACAATGAATGTAACGTTAACCCTAATTTTTTTTTTAAAAACATTGTTTATATATTTCAAAATTTTTGATTGCAAATCACAACGACAAAGTATAGACGGTGACTGTCATATAAACCTTCGTAAATGATCTATTTACACACCCAGATACGATAATAAATAAATAAAATGAAAGCTTTATTAATTCGTTCTTCTTGTCTCTAGTTTGACAGTGCATGCTCCACCAGCTGCCATTGAACCTGCATGATCAGTTAGTTCCGGCAAAAACTCAACCTGAACGTAATCACAAAACACTTTCATCCAAAGTCTTTCTTGCTGCGTCGTACCAGGGTATTGTGAAACCCTAGCAGCCAGAACAACACTCAAAGTCATCTCTTTTCTTAAACTCTTATCAGCATCAATGGCTCTAGCAACCCAAGGGTTAAGTTTCACCGGTGACCTACCTAGCCCTAGGGTTGCATTCATCCACAATTCCTGCCCAATTCCTTGATAAAAAGACGCCATATCTGTTGCCGAAATGAATTCGTCGTTGTAGAGCAAGAAAACCCTAATCCCATCATAAAAGACTTTTGCTCCCTTTCTGGGGTTTTTTATGCAGAAGCTAATATTCCAGCGTGCAGTTATTTCACAAGTGGAAATTTTGAAAGAAGAGAAGGACAGGGATTTGACTTGGAAATCTGGTGAAGGAATAGCGCTGGCATGAACTAACAGCTTGATAAACACAACTATAAGAGCAACGGTGGTTAGAATACACAAGCATCCTAACAAGGAATCTCTGTTGCATTCTTGTTCATTGACGTTTAATGCACCGGGAATGCGGCCGCTCTCGGTGGCTGCTGCTTCTATGTCAAGAGGGGGAGCATCATTGTTAATTGGGTTCAGCTCATTGGAAGAATTTACTTTCAATGGTGTATTTTCGTCGTCATTTTCCATTGTAAAAGAATCTCACGGGAGAATGTTAAATAATGTCCTCAAGGAATTCTACTTTTTAATGTAGATGAAGAGAGAAAGACTTCTGCCTAACTTGGAAATTCGCTAAAGAAATTGCTATGAAGCTTCGTCATAATAAAAATAGATGACTTGACTTTAATTAGAAGCTAGAAAATCTAAAGTCAATGGCGTGTGTTGAGTTTTATCGTTTTTCATATTCCCGAAATAATAAATAATTTAAAATATTTAACAATATTTTGAGACCACATATTGATATGTATCAACAAAATTTTTATTATTGATATTCTATAACAATTTATGTCACCTATTAACACTTTTATTGTTAAGATAATATTAAATTTGTTATTATATTATTAATATATATTTAATTAGTATTTAGAAGTGTCAATTTTTAATAGGATCTGTCTAATTGGCACGAATCTGACATGAATTTACGAATCTTAATTGATATAATATCACACAATTATTAAATAGGTAAACCCGACATTACAAGATTAATAATCATGTCATACTCAATTTTCGAGTTATTAATATATGAACTCATTTATAACATAATTAATTATTTCAGTATTTATAATATATTTATTTATTTATAATTTAATAATTTTATTTTATATTTTTTTAGATAATTTAATTATATTTATTATATTTTAAAAAAATATTTAGTTATATATAATGTACGTTAAACAGATGATACAATTATTAAACGAGTTAAATTTAGGTTCATCTCTATTTGACACAACACGATTGTAATCTAATAAGAATACAATACAATAATCCAAATTACTACATGTACTAGCATCTATCAATTATATTCAAGGGAATTGTATGGTTAGTTTGGTCACTTATTGTGCAAGCAAGGGATCAATTTTTCAACCATATTGAATTTGTATTCCAACTTTAAAAGTGTGATACTATTTTTTTATTTTATCACCTAGGACTTTATTTTGTGATATTACTTTTTAATTTTATCATCAAAATTTAAGTGTGTAAAAATCTTTTTTTTAAAGAAATTAGTTGTTTTAAAAAAAGTTAATTATTGTTCTATTATTTTTTATTTTTTTTTAAAATTTAAATCTTGTTTACTAACTTTACAAGTATGACATTACTCTTTAATTTTATAACTTGAGATTTGGTTGTCTAACAGTCTTTATAAAAAAAAAAACTATAAATTGTTGTAGTATCATTTGTCATTTTTTTTATAATCCCAATTTTGCACATCAACTTTATAAGTGCTCTTTAACTTTATCAATTAATGATTTGAGCAAATAAGCTAAGTTTTACAAGTGAGTTAGAATAGAGTTATTGATTAATTAATAATATTTGAATGTTTTAATCACTAGAATTTTTTTTTGGCTAATTTTCAAACGACATGAAATGAGTTGCTTTTTGGGCTAATTTTATTTAGTGTGGGTGTCTTTAGAAGTTGATGGGGTTTATTTAGAGTCTTGCCGAAGTGGCAATCAAACCGATAGAGGTTTTTAAGTTAGTTAAAGTTAGTTGCATTGGCTATTGAAAACTTAAGAAAAAAAAAAACCAAAGGTGTGTTTGGTTTACTTCTAGTGCAACTTTGCAAGCATATAACTTGAACTCTTGTTATCATTTTGGGGCATTCTTGTATTCTATGGAAAGCTTGAAACCTTACGTATGCTTCTAATCTTCATTCTTGTTAATAAAAGCTATTTTTCCTTGTTTTTGTGGATGTAGGCACCCTATTAAACCATGTAAATGAGTTCTTCTTGTTTTATTAATTGCATTTGTGTGAATTCTTGTTAGATTGATTTGTTCTTGATTTTATAAGATCAAAGAAACTTTCTTATATTAGAGCTTAGGGCTTTTCTGATTCATGACTTCTTCTAAGTTTAAAATTGATAAGCTTACTTTTGAAACTAATTTCAAACTTTGAAATTTGAATATGTGAGTCTTGCTGGTTCATTAAGGTCTTGAAGAAGCATTTGAGGGCGAAAAACATTTTCTAGCAAAATTGATTAACAAAGAAAAGAAAGATTTGATTAGAATAGCTCATAATACAATAGTTTTAAGTTTAGATAATGGTATTCTCATAGAAGTATCAAAACAGATAATCATTCTTTCTTTATTATTAAAGTAACAAAACTTATTCTATACCTAACCCCTAGCAAATAGGTTGTATCAAAAAAGACAATTTCATAAATTTTGTAAGCAATGAAGAATATTAATGTAAGAGCATCTTGATAGCTATAACAAGATCATCTCTGATCTATAGAATATGTACATTAAGATTGATATGAAGACATGCTTTGATGCTTCTTATGATGTTATCTAGTTCTTATAAGCATTTTGTGGATAAACTTATATTTGGAATGGATTTTTTTTGCCAATAGAAGATGTAAATGCCATTTTGAATGTTAAAGAATTACACAAAATTAAAGCAAATAATCATGCATCGATAAAGGTTTAACGACAAGGGGCAGAACTAAGAAAAAAGTAGGAAAGAAACTAATTCAAGGTTAATTTAAGTCTAAAATTAAAAAGAAGATATGTTATGACTGTAATAAGGACAGACATTGAAGAAGATATTGCCTAAAAAGAAAGAACAAAGTTAAAAAAAAAGTCAAAAAAAGGCTAGGATATGCAGTTATAGCTTCAAAATCAAAATTTACATCAGTTACTTGATATTCATCTAGTGAAGGCTATGAAAGTACAAATACACTTATTTTTTTATTTCACAAAGATGTACCAAAGACTATTGACATATCTTATAAAGGATATGAAAATACAGATCTCCTTGTTACATCATAAAATAACCTTATAGGTAAATGGGTTCTAGACTCAGGGTGTTCATTCCATATATGTCATCATAAAAATTTATTTGATACTTATAATGTTAGTAATGAAGGAAATATGCTAATGGAAAATAATATTTCATGTTTAGTTATTGGAATTTGCACTATGCAAATTAGAATGCATGATAGCATCAATAGAACCCTTCAACAAACTAGGCTCGTTCTGTAATTAGAAAAAATTAATTTATGTAGGAATGCTTATAGTCATAGATATAGTTTTAAAGTTGAGAATGAAAGCTTGAAGATTTTTCAAAGATACATGTTATTTATGAAGAGAAAGACAATGAAGGAACTATATGTGTTGTTAGGATCCATTGTGATGAAAAGTGGTGTTGAGTCATTAGAATCAGGCATAAAACTAAGCTTTATCATCTAAGACTATGTCACATGAGTGAAAATGGACTTAGAAAGCTTAGTAAACAAGGTTTGTTAGGTAATAACAAAATTGAGTCTTTTGATTTATATGAGAATTGTATTTTTATTAAGGCCATCAGATTTAGTTAAACAAGGAAATGCATAAAACCAAAGGGGCCTTGAATTATGTACATTTAGACCTACAAAGGTCTACCCAAATGTCATCCTTAAGTAAAGGTAACCAGTTTTTTTTTTTTTTGTCTTTTGTTGATAATTTCTTAAGAAAAGTATAGATTTACATTTTGAACAAAATGGATCACGTTTTCAATAAGTTTAAAGAATGGAAAACATTAGTGAAAAATTAGACAAGAAAGAAACTAAAAAGGGTAAGAATAGACAATGGATAAAAGTTTTACAGTAATGAGTTTAAGTAGTTTTGCAATAAAAATGAGATAAGAAGACATAAGACTGATAAGAATGCACCTTAACAAGATGGTTTGGTTCATAGAATGAATAGAACTTTGCTTTATAAAACCAAATACATGTTGATTAACTCAAGTTTATGAAAGATTTTCTAAGTTACAAGGCCTATTATCTTGCTAAAAGAAATCTATCTACAATTTTAGACTACAAAACATTAAAAGAAAGATGGAATAAGAAGCTTACCAACTTTGAAAATTCAAGAATTTTTGGTTGTCTAGCTTGTACACACATAAATCTAAGGCAACTTTAAGCCTAGGACTGCCAAGGGCATCTTCATGGGTTGCTCAAATAGAATTAAAGGCTATAAGATATGGTATCTAGATGATAACTGATCAAATGCATCATTAGCAGAGATGTGGTTTTTAATGAGAGAATTTTGATTCGTCTATGATAAATCCATTATTTTACATATATTTATGCCGTATTTGCTTTAATCTTACTACTTAGTTCTTGTATTTTGTAATTATTTATTTATTTTTATTAATTTACAGATTTTTATAAGCAAAAATAAAGAAATGGGCTTTAACACTGCATTTTCAAAATTTTTCTAATTTCTTAAATACTAAAATAACCTCTCCCAAAGAAAATAGAAAAAGGTTATCATAGAAGACATTATTGAGGACTTAAAAACGTATTTGGGTGAGTGAAAAATAAGGTCACTCCTTACGAGATAAGGAAAAATAATTCTAAGTGTATTAAAATTAATTGGTTAAATAATGGTCACTAAAATAATAATAAATTTATCTATAGAACCTCAAATTGTGTAAGGTTTTTTTTATTAAAAACTAGAAACTTAGAGTTTTTGTTGCTATCTTATTCACCACTAGATTTAAAGTAGTTCAATTGTAAAAACTTAAAAAACATACGTCTAAGATTTTGATAAATCAAGAAGATATCAAATTCTAAACGAAAAAGAATTTATGTAAATCTTAATTTGCTTAAGAAAAAAAAAAAAGAAAATGGGGTTATGATTGTTTTTCTATGAGGAGAGCAAATTTTCATTTTCAAGGATGTAAGAGAAAGATCAAAATACAACTGGGAGAAAGTAATGAAGAGTTTCAAGAAGGCTAAGATCATGAAAGATGCTTTCTTCTTCTACCTTTACAGTTTTTTTTATTTTTTTTTATTTTTATTATATTTTTTAGTAATTAAATTTTCGTTGTTAGTGTTAGGGATGATATCCTAATTTAATCTTTTATGGTTTTATATTAATTTAAAAAATTTTAAGACTTGATTATGGTGATTTTTATTCATATTATACTTAAAGATTATTGTTGCATATTTAAATAATTTAAAACTTTATTTTTTATGATTTATACATGTGATATATTGATGCAAGTTTTTGAGGACCATATCATTCTCCCTAGTCTTAGATGTTTCTAACATAAATAAATTGTGATAATATGATAACTGTACCAATTTGATTATTATTATACGATCTTCTTGTTTTTATAGTATTTAATGCATTTTAAGTGTAATAATAATAGTTCACACCAAACGTTATTATTTACTTTAGATGAGTTTAAATCTTATATGAAGATTAAATTTATAATCAATGAAAAACTAATGTGTGTAAGTTTAAATCTCTAATTAAGATTAAATTCAATGAAAATATGATGCATGTGATTAGATTACATATTAAGAAAATTATTACTATATTAAGTTGCCAGAATTTCTTGATTATATAAATTCAATAAAGCATTGATGAATGTGATTAGATAGCACGTTAAAAAAATTATTATCATATTAAGGTGCTGAAATTTTTTATTAAATAAATTTATCATAAAAGTAACAATTAGTGGCGAATTCTTAAAACTCTAGCCTCTTTTTCTTGATTGATTTCTTATTTTTGATTTGTTCTCTTGAAAAATTTATATTTATTTTATTTTATTTAGTAGTAGGAGCAACAGCAGCAGCAGTAGTTAATTTTAGGGTTTAGTAATAAAAAAAAGCACTAATTAAACCTAATCTTTGTGGGATTAACCTTGTGAGAATACTTGTTAGTTTTAATTTGCATTAGTCCGGCAAAGATTTCCAACCTATATAGCTTGAAAACAAATCAAAAAATGTATTACAGAGGTTGAAAAGGATGGAAATTATGAAACGTTTCAAGAGAAGTTGAAATACAAGCAGCTCATCTACAAGAATCCTTATATATAAAAGGATCTTTGTTTAGAAATAAAAAATATTTATAATAAAAATATTTAAAAAATATTTATTATAATAATTATTGTTAATAAAATACAATTACAACTAAAATTTAAAGCAAAAAATAATTAAAATTTTAATTTAGTAATAAGTATCAATAAATTTAAAAGGAAAGAATGTTTTTGTCAAAATAAAAAATAATGAATTTCTTTCCATAGATAATTTTATGGTGCAAATAAATAAAAGAAAACTATTTCCTTTTCTTTCTTTAGTCCTTTTTATTTTTAAAAACAAACACTCCTTTAAGGTTTAGTAATAAAAAAATGTATTAATTCAACCTAATCTATGCAGAATCAACCTTGTGAGAATACTTGCTAGTTTTAATTTGTATTAGTCCAGCAAATACTTCCAACCTATATAAGCTTGAAAACCAATCAAAAAATGTATTACAGAGAGGTGGAGAAAGATAGAAATTACGAAAGGTAGAAGACAAGTTGAAATACAAGCATCTCATCTACAAGAATCCTTGTATATAAAGGATCCTTGTTTAGAAAAAACAAAATTCCTTAATTTAAAAAATATAAATAATATTACATGCCATAGAGTAAATGATAATTTGGCCTTGTAAAACGAAATCGTGTCAATCAATGAGTTATTTTTTCCTCTAGTTTGAAAGTACATGTTCCGACTCTATGATCAGCTGCCATTGAACCTACTTGATCAGTTTCTGTTAAAAACTTTACATAATCACAAAGCACTTTCGTCCAAATTCTTTCATGATTGGTTGAACCAGTGTTTCGGGAAACCCTAGCATCCGCAACAACACTCAAATCATCTCTTTTCTTAGTCTCTTATCAGCATCAATGGCACTAACCATCTAAGGGCTAAGATCCCCCGGTGACATTAGGGTTGCATTCATCCATAACTCCTGCCCAGTTCCTTGATAAAAAGATGCGGTGTCTGTTGCTGGTATAAATTCGTCCACGCACAGCAAGAAAATTCTGATCCACTCATAAAAGATTTTTGCTCCATTTTCAGGGTTTTTCACATAGAAGCTAATATCCCAGTGTGCAATCATTTTGCAGTTTGAAAGATTGAAAGAAGAAACGAACAGGGATTTGACTTGGGAAATCTGGCGAAGCAATAGAATTGTTATTGACTTTATATTGTCACACGATGAATGGAACTGAAAGACAAATGGTTAATACGATACAAAAGCACAAGTAGAAACCACTGCCGAATTCTTTGAGGGGAGTAGTTTCATTATCATCCCCCATTGTGGAAAGAAGGAACATCAGAAGAGCGTTTGAATTATGCATGTCCTCAACTCAAGATATTCTACTTGGATGTGGTGAAGAATTTACTATTGTATTTAGCTTCATTGCAGTAAATCAATGCAAAGTCATTAGCGTGTGTGGTGCAAAATCTTGTTAGGTAAGTGTTTGTTTATTTATCTAAAATATTAATCAATCTAAATATATATAAATTTGATTAACATATTTATTTTTCATTTAGTAAAATAATTCTATTTCGGAGGTAAGTAACAAATTTTCAGTGTTAAAAAAAATAATTCTTTTAAAAACATCTAAATGATAGGAATTGAATTATATTTGGCTTAAAAAAACACATTGTTTAAACTAAATTAATTCAAACCGAAAACTTACATAAATAAAAAAATAGAAACTTAAATAACATGGCAAAGATAACTCAATAATATAGACACGTCAACAAAATAAGAAAGGCTGCTTAAAATAATTAAACTCAAATTTTATTTTACATCACCGTAGTAATTATTAAGATATAAAATATACAATAAGCCCTAGCAATACAAACTCCCATATAATCGATGTGGTAAAATTATATTGTTGTTATATATCACATATAATTTGTATAATTTATCTTTTTAATCTGTAAATTTTTATTTACTTTCGTAAAAATATAGAATATATGACCATGATATAAAATAATTATATTAGTTTGTACGAACGAGTATGTATAGGAGTTTGCATAGATAATATTATTGTCAATTTTATATCCCAACTTTATAAATGTAAAGTTGTCTTTAATTAAATATGGGCATTATAAAATAGAATTAAGTGAATTTATTTACATCTAGATATACTTTGAAAATCTATTTTTAATGAAAAATTGTACTATAAAATGTTTAAATCTAATTTACTTACCATTGACTATAATTTAACGTAAATAAATAAAATAGTGTTGTTCTTGATGAGAGGGACGAATTGGCCGAGGTGGCGCGACATGACACAAAAGATAGCTAGTCAATATGGCGCATGAGCTCATATGGCTAGGGTCGAGCTCACAATAATAAACCAAATTAAAAATATAATTAATAATTTTGCATCTCAAAAAGTTTGAAAATAAATTTTCATCTAGCGCCAGGATAATGCCAACTACAAAAGTAATTAGCATAAATAAGCTGCAGGAAGTGTTGTTGCATTCTTTTCCATTGCCGGACAAATATGGGCGGTGGGGGCTTCGTTGTTAGGAGAGCAAGAATCATTCGTGTTTGCTGGGTTGATCGGCTGGGAAGAATTCCCGTTCAACGGCGTATTTTCATGCCATATTCTTCTTCTTCTTCCACTGTCAACGAGTAAACATATCGTAAGACCGTTCTGTTAACTTTTATAGATAGAATGTATATCTTTGTTGTTCTTAATGTTCTTGATTTAATGGTACGATGACACTTATTCATAAACTGTATTTGTAATACAATTGTCAACTTATTATTCATAACTAAATTTATTACATTATTTAGCACATTAGTTAAACAGCAATCTTCTTTGATAAGAGCAAATGGGCAAGGTAGGTTATAAGAGTGAACTAGTGGATTCATTGATCAGTTAATCGACTGACTATCCGAAGGTTTTGGTTTTGATTTGAGCTGCATCATTAATCATATTATTTCTTGAAAGAGAACCATAGAAATGTTAGGAAGAAGGAAATGGTAGTACAATTTTGCTTGTTTTCTGATAAAAGAACAAATAGGAAATCTCATACTCTTGCATCATAAATCGTGAAAAACAAATTTGAGAAATCAGACCCGAACAAACAATTAAGAACAAGATTAACTACAACTGTTCAAATGTCAAAGAAAACTAGAGAAGCAAACGTTGTGTCCACCTTTGAGGATGATACATACAGCCAAACCATTGCCCACCCAAAATCTCCATTTACTTGGATTCAGGCCACACCAGCTGCCGTCGCCGGTTTGGTAATTCTACTAGGCAAGGCGCGCAGCTCTCTCTGAAATCTTCAGCATACCAAACAAAATATTTTCAGCATAGGACCCAGATAAGTAGACATAACATGCTAACATCGCCACCAACCCAAAAGAAAAAGGGGAAAGGGTACAATACACCCACGCACATACATGACAAAATTAAAAAACACACACACACAAAACTACAGTCTCTGATTCTATCAATCTAAGAGAATTTGTCCGCAACGGTCAAACAAGGTACTAAGCAGTACAGAGCTATGCTTCTTTTAAGCACTGTTAGTAAACAGTTGAAGACAGCTTAGTAAAAGTTTGCAGTAAAAGTCCAGAATCAGATATCAACACTCAGTTTACGGCTCTTAGCTAGGCCAATGTCTGACAACAGACAATGTTCTGTTAGCTGTTAAAATTTCTTTTCACAAAACCATTACCATCTTCATTTACAACGACAACAATCATCAGACAGATATCAAGTTTTTTGTCTGACCCTCCTGCCATTGGTAACACCACCATCTGATAGTTGGGCCCATACACTCCGAGATTTCCCACCCTCACTGCTGCAATCCTCCTCACAACCTGCCACCGTCTTCAAAAGCTCTGACTGCAGTAATGGGCAATTCTCTTTCAGGTATTTAAAGCCATCTGATCGCATAACAGCTGCGGAAAGTGGAGAATTTGTCAGAGACAACACATTATGAGTAGGAAAGATTTCATCAACATTGTAGAACATGCAAAAACTTTTAAAGTATCTCAGTTTAATAATTGTTAAAATACTTGACGTGCTCATGCAGAAAGATATATTCTATAAATTTATTGCAACAATTATTATGTCAAGACTGTTATTTCACAATTACTTTTATGAACAACTTGGTGATAAACCTACACTCTTGCTGAAGTCATATTAATGGATATGAAAGTGAAATTAACTAAATAAAAATATCACCACAATCCCAATCCACATAAACACAGCCCCCATCACTGATTTTAACTGTACACCAATTAGTAATAAGAACGACCACCATGGTTCTGCAAAATTGGCCTTCTAACCTCTTCATGTGATCTTCATTAAACGGCAGATGAAGTTAGATGTGCCAACTTCATGCACACTGTATATGCATGCCCCACCCACCAACTCACAAAATTCACCACAAGCCCCCTTTCTCCATGGCCCACTTTTTCACCCTCCCTTGGTCAGGAGAAAGAGATGTTTTACAGGATAAACAGTCATACATTACCCTAGATGCTGATGAATTATATTTGAAAAGGAAAGCCAACCTCATATAATTGGAATGAGACTTAAATTCTCTTTTGGTTCTGGCAATCACAAGCATGCAGACTATACAAAGCACAACCACAGCAACTAGATCAAAACATCAGTGCAATCACACAATCCATAGACATGAAATATGTACATAAAACAAAAGTTCAACTGATAAGTCAATAAAAACCCACAAAACAGACTCATTTAAAATATCAGTTCCCATCTGTTAAAAGCAGAATGCTCATTGTAAAACCACTAAAAATGTAGCGGGCAGAAATACTCCAAATGAGCAAATAAACTATCAACCTAGAGAGAAAGCTTACATGAGGACAAAGCAAAATATGCAAGAAAGAGAGCTTGCATAAAGACACAGCGAACTTGAGAAAAAATCTCAGCAGAGATATGTAAAACTACTCGTATAATACATAATTAAATTGTCCCATTAATATTTAAGCCTATCTCTCTCTCTTGAGCATGAGAAGAGAGAAGGAAGAATGGGAGATAGGAAAATTTGAAAGAATGAAAGACTTACCGAATGCTTGGCAATATTAGATGATCTTGCCCTCATATTTACAAATATTAACAAATTCGACAGAATGACAGAAGCTTTAGACTAAACATTAAACCTCTCAATTGGTGAGTGGCCGTCAGCAGCAAACATTAATCCCTATAGAGGGCCCTAAAGCCAACATTAAAAAATCTTCAACTCTTTATCAGCTGGCTCGCCTTCATGATTGACAAAATCCAGAGATGTTTCAGGAATCATGCAACCACATGGTAAGAGGTAGCCCATTAGCTACATGGATCAAAAACCATAGAAACAGGAGCATCTAATAGCCAAAGTTAGTGCATTTGCACTTCTGCATTAATTTGTAGCCAAAACTAGTTAAATCCAGTACCAATGTTATGATAAATCTCCCTAATCATGAAGGTCGTACTTTTCCATGCAAATACTAAACCTTCTTGCATTGCTAGCGACTCTAGCAATTGTGTCTGAATACCAGTTGCTTAGACGCATTTGAAAGCTTCAATGACTAGCCAAAAATACTCTTTCCAGGTTTGTCTTTATCTCTGTAAGAAATGGTCCTAACCAATATATTACTGAAGTGAGATAATGCAGTATCAGAACAAAGCATGTTCTGGCATCTAGACTGAGAAACTTCATGTGTTACTATAACTTCGTCAGAATACCAATTATTCCACACAAATGCACCAAAAAAAAAATGAAATTATCAACTCCAAAATAATCCAAAGTGAAGAAATTTAATCAGACTTTCCAATAGATCTATTAAACAGTTAGCACGGCTGTAGATATTCTATATAACTAGATTTTCCTTATTTATCTAGGAATTAATGTATTAGCTGTCAGATTAATTGAATAGCTGACTTTCCTTACAATAGGTTTTTGTACCTTGTATAAAAACCATTGAGATGTATGAAAAAATTAAATCAGATACTTGTTAAGTGAAACCACAATATAATAAGCCGGACAACACACTGATTGGTCCAGCAATCTTGGCTTAGTTCATTCTCTTTAATCTATCATCTATCAAAAATTCTAGCAATTGAATAAAGATAAGAATGTATGTCATGCTAGTATTACTCCATAAATAATATAATTTGTAATTGAGTGTATGGTAATATACTTTCTAATATACTTTCAGTTATACTTTCAGCTGACCAAGCACAATCTAATAAGTCTTATGTGTATGGTCTTACAAAGTGGGATAAATGCAGCAAAGGCTACACAAGCAAGAATTAGCAACTAAGGAACAAATAATTATACCCTATGAGAGACTCAAAATTCAGCTACTAATAATATTCCTTCAACACCAGTGGCAGTAAAAAAATTCTATCATGCCAGCCAGGACGATTTGAAAGCAAATGTGTTTGCAATATTCAAGTCTTTGCTTGCTCACTGGCATTTTGTCAGATTAGTACTATTGAAGGTTTAGTACTATTCAACCTTCACATCCATAAATGTCCAGTGTAAATGTTTACTGCTGAAGCTTTTGCATTTTATTTAATCCTCAAAGCATTCACCTCAACGAGCACACAAAAAACCAAGACTAAGCTTGTAACATATTTCTCTTAAATATGCATAAAAATTAATGTCCCTGCTCAAAAGGATCAAAATAGGCTCGGTTCAATATAGATGCATTGGGAAATAGCTTGCCATAGAGAATTGCTTCATGATCAAATAATTCATTGTGCTTTTGTTTTCATGCAGAGTATCAGCAGACATAATATTTTCTAACTGAAAAATATGACGAAAGAAAACAAACCTGCAAGATTTTCAGCAGCAAATCTTAAGCAAACAGCTTTTAATTCTGTAGCATGATATTCATCGGCCAAGGCTAAAATTTTGGCGACCGAATTCACAGAAATATCCTTGCATAGATGCGACTCACACATCACTCTGAGCCTCTCCAGACCATACCTGTCTGCTGCCGCTAACAACTTCGTTGTTAATGTGTCAGATACTGATGGGACACAAGATGAGCTTGGTGTTGCCACATCCACAGCCTCTGTAAGTGTATCTTGATATATGAAATGCAGCATGGCCTGTAGGAAATAAAGAAAAAACAGTAATGAAGTGTAAGATACTGTCAAAATAGAACAAATACTCACCTACTACCTCATACAAAACAACATTGCAGGTAGACAAATAAGAAATGCTTCCACCTTAAAAACCTTGGGATCTAGATCCCGAATGATAATCTCTTGCTTATCTTCCTTCAACTCTTCAAAAAATTTAGTTCGAAATATTGGAGATCTAGCAGCCAATACCAACTTGTGGGCATGAAAAGTTTCCCCAGCTACAACAAAGGTGACATCTGAGCTTTCTGTGTTTTCCAGTAGCATGCCAAAATGTGCTCCTATATCAGACTCCGGGACCTGAATTGAATGTAATCGTGAACAATCTATTGCTGATACCACAACTCCAACAGTACAATTGATTTTCAAACAATCATCCTTGAGGTAATCTGATGTTTCTAGCAAAGCTCGTCGGAAAAAACGCTTGTATCCCCTAAATTGAAGCAAATTGAATAAATCATTGACATGGTAAGAATACCAAAAATTCTGCAAATGAAAATCTGGTAATAAATATTCAAATGAAATTTACAATCATTTACAGTATGTCTGACCAGTCATAAATAGGAGATTTGCATCAGGGGAATTGTAATACAATATTGTATCTGCCACAAAAGTAGCATAGAGTAATCAAACATTTTGGAAAATATGATCAGTCAAGAAAAAGCACAGTGGTATTTAAATTAGAAAGAAACAAGATGAAGGCTACCCACGGGCTTGTATAATCATAATAATATAAAACAGAAGTGCCTCCTAAGTTATAAGTGCTAGTAGATAATGAAATTGTAATTTTTATAAACTAGATGAGGTGCACTAAATGCATTTCATTTTATTTCAAAAAGAGAATCTTAACATAATAGTAGCAGTCAAACAGAGGCCTGGCAATCACATCCTGCGTAAACCAGGGATAAGGGATGGGAAGTGTGATATCATTCTGCATAATATACCCGTCATACAGAAAAGAAAAATAAATATGCTGTCAGCCTTTATTTTTCTTTTGTTTACCTATTTTCATTTTAAAAGTTTTAGAATTAGAAATAGTAGGAAATCTCCGTATTATTACCTGTTGCTGCCCAAATTGTTGTTTATGGTTTGCTACTAGTTTCAGACTCTGCCTACTGCATTCTTTTAACTTGTAATACTCCTTTCTTGAGGTGGCCGGTTAGAAGTCGTACCAACACTAGTAATAGAATTACTTAGTTTCTTTTTAGTTATGCAGAAGATGATTCCTTTTAGTTATCCCAAAGATGATATTCTTATGAGTTTACTTACTTGTTATTAAGCTAGCATGTGAACAATAGAGTCACATGATAGGAAGGCCTACTAAATAAACTTTACCATTATCATTGTCTTGTCATTTTCTTCTCTCTCTCTCTTTCTCTCTCCCTCTCTCTCTCTCTCTCTCACACACACACGCGCACACACACCCTTAAAGCTTTTTATGTTTATTTAAATACAGGATAGGCTAGAAACTTTTCTATGCTTTTTTTCTAGTTTTTTCGTATTATAACAATGCTATTACTTTTCTTGCTCAAATGCATTTGGAGAAAATCTTGAATTCCTTATATAGGGCTTTAGAGCAGATGCACATTTCACAACTACATATTGTTATGGCATGAAAGAGAACATAAAGATTTTCAAGGATGGTATTTGAGCAAACTTTGCTAGATACCAAGCAAGTACCATCATATGCCAACAGAAACAACAATAGATACCCAATTGAAATCTATACCTAAGATAGACAAAACAACAGAGAAATGAAACCCTATTATAGAATGTAAGAATAACATCTTAGATATGTGGAATCAGTATGTGTGAATTTGTTTTTCCAAGAAATATAATCACAGAGAAGGTCAGAAATAACTTTCTCCAATGATTATTAGTATGAAAATTTATATTTAAATTAGAATGTTTCAAGAAAAATAATCACAGACAAGGTTTATTGTAAATTTCTTTGGCGAGTTTTACTAAAAAAGGTATTCTTTCTTTTAAATAAGAATAAAAATCCAAGTATCTTATTAAAAACAAAAAACAAATACAATAGTATACGAAATAACAGCATGTGTAATGCAAGTGCAAAATTAAACCCGATTATGAAAAAAATAGTATCATATGAAGCACATGGAGCTCCGTGTCACTTTCAATTGAATGATAAAAATTTATTTTACATATTTGTGTTGATCAAATATCTTTTCTACCCCTTATAGAGATTAGATTCAATGAAATGCCTAAAACCTATGACATTCTGACACGCTTAAGAAAAGCCATACATAGATTACGCCAAAACTGTATTACCTTTCTAATATAATCCGAGCATGGCACCCATTGGCTCCCTTTACACGCAGCAACCAAAAGCAGTCAAATTACTTCAAAATTCCATTCACACATTTATTTAACTAGAAATCACGTCAATGAAAACATCACATAAACAACAAAACACATATTTCCTGGTTTCAATACTCTTACACACAAATAAGCTCCAACAATCACTTCCCACAACCCTAAACACGAATTGGCAAAGAAATTCCACAAATTCTAACCAAGATTTCACATTTGATATTCTAATGAAAAAGGAAACAAACCTACCACATGCTCCCGCGGTACTTAAGCGTGTAAGGTCCGCTCTCGAGTGATCGGTCAAAATGGCTATGCACTTTGTGCTTCCCTTTATCACTCTGATCCACCAGCGTCAGCTCAAACAACGCTCTCACGTCTGTTCCTTCGCTCGCTAAAGCAATAAAAACCGAAACGTACGCTGAATTATCCTCGGGATTTTTACCGTCGGGGTAAAAATAGATTGCCCACTGATAGCCACCGACGGTGAAATTGTCGCTGGCAATGTGCTTCCCGATTCCCATTCCTTTGGCTAATGAGTATCCCTGAATCACGAATTTATGGGATCCGTTCACCGTTTCCGTGACGGAACGCGAGCTCGTCGGCGAAACCAGTGGCCTCGGGCTGCTTTTCGTCATTGCTTCATTGAAGTAGTAAGAACATGTAAATTCCAAGGATTATCTAGGAACTGATGGGAAAGCTCAGAAGATATTAATTAGGGATTTCCGCGTTTTTTGCGTGAGCAGAAGAAAACGAGGTGAAATAATGTAGCCAAAAAAGAAGCTGACGGAGGTCGAAGGAGAAACAGAGGGCTAGCCACGTGGGAGCCTGGAGGGTTTGGATGTAAATTTGAGGTAGGTAGATTTTCCAAAGGACAAGAATGCCCCCCTTTTGGGGCTTGTGAAGTGGGCTCCACTGTTTTAACGGTTACAGTTTGGATTCTTGGCGAATAGGGAGAAAAGATTCTCAGCTCACATTGGCGGTTAAAAATGGTAAACGGAATTAAATTGTAATTAAATAGGCGGGAGTAACTAATAAAAAAATAATAATTAGTGTATTATTATAATTAGTTAACAGTTAGAATGCATGCATATATAAATAGATAGTATAGTGATTAAGTTGGAAACGTTGAATTTGGGTTCGGACATTTGGTAATTGACTTGGGTGTTAATTGAGTAAAGGGGATTAGGTGTTGGGAAAGAGATTTGGCTTGGATTGTCAGTTTCTTTGTCTTCAAATTGAACGCTCGTTGCATATTTGCTACTTTTGCAATTCCTAATTGATTTGATTTTGGAGAAACGAAGACAGAGGAGCAAAGCAGAATAGATTGAAAGATAATTAAGGCTATAATTTTATTTTTAATTAAGATTAAATTTCTTTTTGGTTTTTTTTAACAAATAAAATTGTTTTGGTATTCTAAATTTTGGTTACTGTTTTACGTGTATAATTTAGTTTTTCATCCATTGTTAAAATTTTGTTAATTGTATAGTACTCTAAATAGTTATATTTGTGGGTTAGTAATTTTTATCGTTAAATTCATTGTAGATAGAAATTTAAAAAAAAAAGAAAAAAATAGTATAATTATCAATATTTTTAATTTCATAATTAAAGTAGATGTTTATATAGTTTAAGTAATTTTAGTTTTAAAATTAAAAAATAGAGTGCTTTATTATTGTTCAATGCAGCTAATGTTTACGAAAATTTAGATTTAAATTATGAATATTTAGTTTAAATTACGAAGTGTTAGTCAAGATTTATTACTATTAAAATAGAATTAAATTATTGTGTTATAAAAAAAATGTTAAATGGCTAACCAAGACCACCCTCATGAAACAATCTCCAAAAGTACTTAGAATTAAATATGACGACGATCTTGAAAATAATGCCTAATTAATTAAATAAAATTAATTTATAATAAATACATAAATATTTTGTATTATTATTGATTTTAAAATCACTTCAATGTTAATTATTAAAATATTATTAAAAAAATATTTATTTTTTATTATTTTTTTAAAACAATTTAAAAGAAACTAGAATAAATAAAATAGTGAAATAAAAGAATAAAATAAAATATAAAAATAATAAATAAGAGAGAGAAAAATTAATTCTAATAAGTTGAATCATCTTAAAATTTTGTTTATAAAAAAAAGAACGAAAAAAATTATTAATAAATTAATTTTTATTGATTTCACTTATGTGTGTGAACGTACGTGTGTAATATAAAATAATATAAATCTAATTTGGTAGTTGGTTAGTCAATTTTTTTTAAAATGTTCTACTGAAATTTTGCTAAATTTATTAATTTTATTTATTTGTATTTTTAAATAAAAGGAGTCTTAAAACTATTTTTTAAAATATAGGAAAGCAACGGGTCAAGCCCACCGGCGAAAACGGGCATTTGTCTTTTAATTCCGAAATTAGAAAACATTCTCTCCTTCTCCACACGCGCGCGCGCGCGCGTATATATAAGGAAACTCTCGTTTGGTTTGCGATGTTACTGTCGACCAGCGTCCGTTTCGATCAGTAGCGAAAATGGGTGGAAATATGAATGAAGATTGTTGCAGCAGCAGCAATGCCACGATGCTATCATACGAAGAGGCTCTTCGAACAGTTCTGACCGTTGCCCAGCGCTTGCCGCCGGTGACAGTGCCGCTTAACGATGTCCTGGGTAAAGTCTTGGCGGACGATATTCGTGCGCTTGACCCTTTGCCCCCTTACCCAGCTTCTGTTAAGTTTAATCCCATAACCAAAACTCTCGTTTCAATCGCTTCTCTTATTTGTTTTCATTTTTGAGTTGCAGTTCTTGAACGAACAGCTGGTGTTGAATTCTTTTGTTTTATTTTATTTTTATTTTTGGTGGAGTAAGACTTGATCTTCGTGGATATTGATCGTGATTGTTTTGATTTAGAGTATGATCGTAACTGCGGCACATCGGTTAAAGTGTCTGGAGATTGATAAATAGTGTTTATGAACCATCAATCTACGTATATTTTACTGTTAGTGACTCTGTTCTACATCAGTTTTAGATTAAAAGTCACAACACCTCAATTTCCAAATATATGCTAGCATTGAAGATATAGCTATTTATAATGTATGGCTAGTTGTTCTGATGCTAGTTTGATTTTTGGGAAAATTGTGTAAAGCGCCTTTGATATTCGCTTGTATCTTAAATACATCTGTTTTTGTTTTCAATGCTCAATCTCCTTATCCATCATGAGTGTCCATGTGTATAATATATATATTTTTTCTCAAGACTAAACTAAATTTCTCTTTATGAAAATAGTAATCTTTGCTCAGTTTCTTGTCAGTTATCTAATTGGGGAATCTGTAGTTTTCTGTTTTAGTTGAATGGCATTCATAGAATAAAAATTGGCTTTTGCAGGATGGTTATGCAGTAGTTGGTTCTGATGGGCCTGGCGAATATACTGTAATAGCTGAATATAGAGCTGGAAATGATGGCATATGTGACAACTGGAGGCTTACAAATTTATATTAAATTAATATTTATTTTTATACAGTTCAATCTTTTTTGCTGATCTGTAGATGTTAATTCTGTGAATGATAGCTTTTCATGTGTTTGGGCATTGTTTGGAATTTATACAATGCAATCAAAGGACATAATTGGGGCTATTAAGACTTCGTGGGAGAGCTTGAACTTGAGCAACTTGTATTCTAAAGAGAACTTTCAACTTCTTTTTGTTGTATTAAGATGAGTTCTGTGCTTTTACATTTAACTTGTGGTCATTGATTTATCTCTTAGGATGCTTTTACGTGAGTCATGGTGAAACAAATTTTGGACGATTCAAATTTTAAAAGTAAAATTTTATATGGTTCAAGGTTAAATATTAGCTTAAACTGCCAGAAGCTTCCTTATGTTACGATTTTTTTGATGCATAGGGAGATTAGTTGATGAAGCTAAGTGCAGCCTTGTTTGACAAGTCCATATAAAAGAAACAATCTAGGGTCTGAACTTTTGGCATGTTTCAGATGATGTAATATTTCTATGAAGTTAGAATGTCAGTTGAAAGCCTTCAATGCAAGTCAAATTCAGTTGTTTCTTATTTTCCAAGAGTCTTCTTGGGAAAGTCTAAAATTCAGTTAAAAGTTTTGGATCTTTTTTGTTCAAAGTCATTGTTGTCTCCATTTCCTAGTTTATTTGATATTTTCTAGGAGTCTGTTTCAGTTGTACTACAGCCCTCTATATTTAGATTTGGAAGTTTTTCATTTAGGTATGAATAATTTAATTACTGCTATTTCAGCCTTTTAACAGTATCATTTGTGATTGTGTAATGCAGTCATCTGATGCCTAGGCAATTTTGTTGTGATGCCTAAATCATCATCTTTTACTTTCTAACATGAAATTGTTCATAACCATTAAACAGCTCCTGACTTTTAGTACTAAACTCTTCTCTTAACTTCAATTCTACACAATTCCGACTATCACCTTAAACTCTCCAACTAGGGATGGGACACAGAAGATTTTCTTGCTGCATTAGACTCTACGTCATTCCTTGAAAGAGTAAAAGTTTCCTCAGTATCCATTTAGCTGGCCACCTTAGCTTACTTTTTTATTATTGGTCACTATTTATGTGATTATTGATTATGATACATTATTCCTTAATTGTTTGTAGAAGGCATTAAACCTAGTCAACACAGTTTGATCATCTATTTTTATGTTTTGAAACAAGATCATTCCTTTTGTTGCCACAAAAAATGGTTTTAAGCTTTAGAAACATTGAAGCTTCTTGTGTTAATTTATTACTGCACATGGAGTTTTTGATCCATTTTTCCATTCGGATTTTGTTCTTCCTTGGGCCCAATACCTGATGGTGCCGATGTAGTTGTTCAAGTTGAGGACTCTGAACAAGCCAAAGATACTGCAGCTGAATGCAAGTGCATAAAGATATTGATACAAACTAGCAAGGGTGCTGATATTCGTCCAGTGGTAGGTTTCCATTGCTTCATATTTTTTTCTTCTGACTTTTTCTTTACTATAGGTAATGATTTTTCCACCATTCAAATTTATAAAACAATTTTCAAGGTTTACAGTTGTCTTTATTATTTTATTTATTTGTTTGCTTTTCTTTATTATTTTATTTATTTGTTTGCTTTCTGATGAGCTGATAACTTTCAATAATTTCATGGCTACATAAGGAAAGCAAATAATTGGATGTTGATCACTGTACTGATTTCAAAACCATAATTGCGTTAAGATTTCGCAGACAAAAATTTGTCATGTATGTGTTGGTAGGAATAAATGCATGTCATTCTTGCTGCGTTTTATATTTAAACAAAGATATTTCTGTCAAACCTCAACTGTAAAAGTTATGAATGAGGATTGAAAAAATTCTTTTTGTGGTCTATCAAGGATTTGACCAAAATCACTAGATAAAATAGATGGAACTCCTGCAAAGTCATGAAAAGGAGAATAGAGGATGGATGTCCCTAAAGCCCTCTTAAATGCTTTGAATTTTAATGTCCTTTAAACGAGTTGGAATTCTTTGCTTTTAGATCATCTGGTAGATTATTGTAAGATCATTCTTCTGATAAGTTCCTGAATTTGGGTCCATTTTGACGAGTTTTGATACAAAAGTCTCTGCCATTGTACCTAGGATTGTGCAGGAATTACGAGTTTGCTAGAACAATAGAGAGAGGAAGAGAGGGTGAGGGCGAGGATGAGGGAGAGGGAGAGGGAGAGAGGGCGAGTGTGAGAGAGAGAGCCGGGGCGAGAGAGAGGGAGTGGGAGAGCGTGAGAGAGAGCGAGAGAGAGGGGGGGAAGGGCAGAGGCCTGAAATCCAGATTAGTGATGAATAAAAGCCACAGCACTATTCAATACCCTTGATTTGTCCATCATTGGGGAGAGCACAGGAAGACAATTAGTTTGTCTACCACTAATAAGTTAGTCCACCATACATAAAAAGGTTATTTGCAAATAACATAAGATATATCATAGTTTTTGCTCTACTCATAACTAACCTTTTGGGAAAAATGCTGCTTTTGTGGGCATGGAATTAAAGGATCAGAATTTTACTTTATCATTTTATATTTTTGTAGTTCTATTCCCTCTTTGTTGGGTCCAAAGGTTACCGGTTCTGCATCATTATGCAAGTGTCACTTGGCAGTTAATGGTGCTCTGGCCCTCAGAAAGAGTGGTAGTTATGGTGCTCAAGGATGCTTGTTTTTGAGTCTGATTTCAACAACATAATGTGCTTTACAAAAATTCTGTAATGCAAGAAATACCTTGCACCAATGTGTCTTCTATGGCAAAACGAGAACCATGCTGAATTATTCAATTCGTTCAAAGGTTTACTACACTTAATGATCAAATAAAAATAACTCTTTTTTCTCTAGAGGTTTTGCCTTTATCATGTATAATAATGATTTATTAAAGATTTGCTTCTTCCTCTGAATTACACTCTCATACTTATTATTAAAGCTCATTAGTATTTGTTTTGAAGGGTTGTGATATTGAGAAGGATGCTGTAGTATTGAGATCTGGAGAAAGAGTAGGTGCTTCAGAAATTGGGCTACTTGCTCCTGCAGGTGTAATGATGGTGAAGGGATTACAATAATTCTCATTTTGTGTTCTGATATATTTATGATAGACTGAGCCTAATGTGGTCATGCAGGTATATGGTACACCAACTCTCGGAGTGCTTTCTACTGGAGACGAACTTGTCGAGCCAACAACCCAGTCTCTAAACCGTGGCCAGTTACCCTCTATCATTAGAAATTCTAATTTACAAGAAAAAGGGTTTGAATGTTTACAAGATCACCGGCTTAGTACTGAAGTGGAAAGTAGATTTCTATTCTATTAAAGGATTTAGGCATGACTAAGTTCAGTTTTTGTGAAAATTGACTTTAAGGGGTGCCCCATATTTGTGACTGGTATATGTGGCCGATAATCTGGACAGAGCTGTGAAAGTGAAGCTTTGTTATCATTCTTTGTCAGGATTTGTAGTTTAATGAATTACTGATTTTTCCTTTTTCGTTTGTATAAAAAAGCTGAATAATTGGAAATGTTGAAATAATTCAACCTTAAATAAAGGTTTCTGGTCTTTTCCTTAGCCTCCCTTTTTTTTTCTTGAAGCCAGTGGGTTGGGTGGGTATTGAGAGCTACTAAGACTGGTGTAAATTTCAAGGACCTTGCTTGTCTCCTAATCATTGAAGGCTTATATTTGCTTGAGGTTCATGCCTTGGGATTTGACCGACATAAGGGTAGCATTTATTCTGATGTCATTGTTCCCTGTAGTAAAAAAATTCACGAAGTTCTCGCATATGGAATCTTTCCTACAACCAACTCTCTCCCTTCATACTCCCTTCTCATCAATTTCTGTCCTGGGGACATAAAAATTTTGAACATCAAGTTTGCTGCAGAAAGACGTTTTATATAGGACTCAACTCCATTTCTCTTGGCAATCTTGTTTACCATGTCTGTGCCAACCTAGAAGATTTATCTGAACTTATGTTAACCCTGTGTGTTTACGATGTATATCTGCACCAACTTATACAAACTTTCTTACTGAAAAATAAAGCAAGAAAAGTTCTGCTTCAGCTTATTTTTGACACTAAAGCTGGTTCATCTTTTCTACAGATTAGGGATTCTAACCATGCGATGATCCTGGCAGCTGCAATGCAGCAGAATTGCAAAGTTCTTGATCTTGGCAATGCTATAGATGATGAAGAAGAACTTGAAAAGATCTTAGATAATGCTTTTTCTGCCGGGATTGATATTCTTATAACTTATGGAGGTGTTTCTATGCATGACAAGGACTTTGTCAAGCCATTGCTTTAAAAAAAGGAACAGTCTATTTCGACAAGGTAAACTATCTCATTTATTCTCTTAAATCTTTGGAAATTTGAAGGTGTTTCTAGAGTCAGGAGAACCAACTTATATGTTGGTAGTGGAACAAGTAATTAAATAATATGTTGTTGAGCTTGAGTAGTTGATTCAATTTACTACTTTTTGTGGCTATAGGTAAATTATCTTATAATGTTTTGGTGTGGATTACATCTTCAGGTTTGTGTGAAACGAGGGAAGCTTTTGACGTTTGCTGAGATCAGTTTAAAACCAGCAGAGAATATGATGGTGAATAAAATTCTTGATTTCGGATTACCTGGAAATCCAGCGAGCTGTCTAGTCTGTTTTCATCTCTTCATTGTACCCGCCATATGATATATCTCTGGATGGGCAAACCCTCATCATTTGAGGTTGTTGAAACTTCTGCAATGTTGTGTCCCTTGCATTCTTTTTTCCTGCTCATACTTGCTTAACTTGTTGTTTATCCATTATAAATGAAATTTAGGGTGAAATTAGATCTGTATTGACCTCTTTTCCTTTCTTTCCTGCATAAAGAGTGCAGGCTCGTCTGCTCCAGCCTGTGAAGGCAGACCACGGGTGACCAGAATTTCATTGTGCCATTATAAGATGGGAAGCCGATGATGCATCTGGAAATCCGGGGTAAATTGTTTAGGGATGTTTCCTTGCGTGTCATCTTTTCTGAGTTTGATGTTGGGGTTGCAACCAAAGTACCTGAATGTTGTCAGGTTATCTTGGGTTTTAGCAGTTGGACCATTTTAACCTTTCTTCCTGGTGTATTTACCTAACAAATAAAGTGTTCTTAATGGGTTTCAGATTTGTTGCTGAGAGCACTGGTCATCAGATGACTAGCCGACTCTTAACTATGAAATCAGCTAATGCCTTGTTGGAGTTGCCAGTGACCGATGGTGTAATTTCTGCCAGAAGTTCTGTGTCTGCCATCATGATTACTGATTTTAGTATTATTGATGACAACAATACTGTCTTATTGCCTATTTTGGCTTCTACGCTCCAAGGAAGCAAACCCAAAAAAGTAACTACAGATGCTCTCAGGATATTGAGTTCAGGGTAGCTGGCCTTACGGTGAGTGATACTGTTGCTCTGGGCTGGGCCTGATTGAAGGTATTATACTTAATGTTTCTTTTAAATGCACGCTTTGTGTAATCGGATCTGTAAAAATTTAGTTGTTAGTATCTTTTCATATAAATGTTCTCTATTTTTCTTTCCTCCCAGGGCGGACGGGTGGTGGAGGTGCTGGATTAGGGTGGGGAAGGTGCTTAAGCTATCCCAGAAAGCTTTAAGTCACAAATAATTACTGACTTTTATACCTCATTTTAACAATAGCTAAGGAATACACTTCAAGTGAAATGTTTTCTTGGGATATTGATGGAAACTATACCCTTGGCAATGTGAATCTTAAATTAAAGGGGATGCTCAAACCTTTTACTTGGAACCAGTGATTTTCATGGTCTTATGATTTGAACTATTTGATTTAAGAGCCATCTACGTCCTGTTTCCTTTACAATCCACCATTTTCAAATGACCTTTCGGGAGACACTTTTTTCATTGAAATAGTTTGATTTTATTGTCATAAACCGATCTAGGACACTTCAGGTTTGGGTTTTTCTTTATAGCAATTATGGTGGAATCAATACTCAATTTGGAGGTAATTAGGGGTTGTGATAGAAATAGGGTATGTCTGGGCTTCTATATACATGTATGTAGGTTCTGTTTTTGGGCAATGAATAGTGTTTCTGCAAATTATTTTGAATTGTCTGATGGGGTGCTTGTTAGTGTTCTAGAAAGTATTTTAGAACTTAATACTAAAGTTAGGCCTAACCTCTCAGATTGAGCTTTAGGGATTAATGATATTTTAACAAGGTATCATGGACTATATAATGAAGAGGTTTTGTGATTGAATATTGAAGACCCTTCCATTCTATTTCTTAAATTGCATTGCAAAGTACTGCATGTCTTTGTTTGGATCCACATGACAAGACCATCCACAAAATCTTGTTTTGCATGTGAGAGGGTGCATTAGAACTTCCATTCTATTCTTGAGCCTTGTTTGTCAGCTTAAGCTCTGGGATTAATGGTGTCTCAACTAGCTATAGGCTTGAAAAGAGAAAAATCATATAACACAAGAGGTATAGTTAGAAGCATAATGATGGTAAAATATTAAGAAACGGAATAATAAAAAGTAAAACTAAGTAGAAGAATAGTGATAGAGAAGGTAGAACAAGAAGATTACTCAAACAATTTGGCAATCTTACTATAAACAAAATAAAATTTTAGCTCTTCATGATTCTAAGGATACAAAGATATATGCAGAGACTTGGCTACTTTCCCTGGAACTCAAATATTCCTAAAATGATAAGATCTTGACGAACAATGCTTGCCCTAGAAATCAAGAACCACTAACCAAAACAGCCCATTGTGAACTGCAAATATTCCTAAAATGATAAGATCTCGACGAACAATGCTTGCCCTAGAAATCAAGAACCACTAACCAAAACAGCCCATTGTGAACTGCTAACACACTCCTAAGAATAAGATTTTGTAGAACTATCAAATTAAAGATCAACTACTAATCTAACTTAGTAGTACTATCAAATTAAAGGATCAACTACTCATAAAGTTCAACGACTAACTATCCAAAACACTTATTTTTATGGTGTAAGTTTTCTTTTGTCATTGCGAACCTTCTGGACGTTTGACAGTTATCCATTTTGAGTGGATTTCTATGGTTTGTGAGTGGAAGTGCCTACTGTGAATTTGTCTCTAGGATGTAGAATTTAGTTTTTGTGGAGAGTTATTTTCATACTTAATTTTGAGAATGACTACATGATAACAAAGAATTTTGACGTTGCATTATTCTTCAATGAGGTCTGTGTATCTGAAAAGGAGATATTAGTGTACTTGTGATTCTGGATCTTTATTTGAGCACCAGATGTTCAAGAAAATTGTGATAAATTTCCTTAGAATCTGGGTAGAAAGATCGGCGGGTAGCTTTTAGAAACAAATACAAACAGAACATACAATAAAAACACTAAGAAACAAGAGGAAATCCTGGGTATCACACTTGGGGGTTTTCTTTAACAAGTCCTAAAACAATCAAATTACTCCTGCTATTTTGCTCTGTGCGGGAGTGCAGTATCTTATTTATAGTAGTACAAAAGAAAAACATGTAGCGAACTTATGATGGTTGCCACTACTCTTAAGGTTGCCATGTGAACAACCTGTCCAGTCTCACTATCACTGCCCTATCACAGCTGGAAAGAAATGCTTTTGACAATTACTCACTTGGATAACTCCTTTACACACTTGCACCCATTTTTAATCACATGTACATGCACATGCTCCCATGGTTAGGCAAATTCTGGCTCATCCTTTTGTCAAACAATGACAGGCTATTTTGCATTTCTTTTGCCTTTAATTTTCTGTGATGTAAATACACTTGCATGAACTTGGTGACCTCTTTCCTTGTTTGCAGAGGAATAGTCTAGAATTAGATATGTTATTTTTCACAGAAATTAATTTTCTGTGATACACCTTTTTGAACAGTTATGTCAAAAGGGTCACTTTTGGATGCTAAAGTGAGAGAGCAGAGCTGATGTTCCACCCTATTCAAGTTAGATATGGTAATGGTGAGTGCCCTGCAACAGTATTTAACCAATGATTGGATCAATAGAAAATCTTCATTTCCTTAAAAAAGTCATCTTTTACAGACTACCCTTTAGCAGGGAAAGGGAGGCATTTCTATTTAATTTATTAGCATCTGGATACTCCTCTTTGAATGATTGTTTCAGAAGGGTCACTTGCTTGATGCCAAAGCAAAAAAGCAAAGCTGATATTGCTCATTGTCAAAGTAGAAAGTGGAAAGTACTAAACTCTTTGTGACATTGGTCTTAAAGTAGCTTAGCAAGTCATCTTATTGTTGTCCTGTTTTCTTTCTACGTTTTGTTCAGTACGTATTATACAACCTTGCTGGAAGCATTTTTTCTCTGTTTATCAGCAGCACCTTAGGACTTTCCTCATTGGTACTGCTTGATGATTTGAATAGTTGGCCAAGACTTGAAGCCTACTTTACGAGCAGAAAATGCAATTATGATAAAGGCCTTTGGTTGTTATGGATCATGTAGAGCTAGCTTATGCTTGCCCAATGTACATTTTTCTCAATTATTATTATTATTTTTGGTTAGACTTTCTTTGGTTTGGTCTCAAGCAGTGAGTGAATTTCCCTATTCTTTTGTTTGGTCTTAAGCAGGGAATTTCCCTATAGCCTATATCGTTGAAAAGATATCAAGTCCTTAATTTTTTCATTCTTTTCATGCATTTCAGTTTTAAATTTTGAATTGTTATTGAACAGATTGAACTTTGCAGTGGACCTAGGGCAGTTTCTGTTGTAAATTCCTCTTCAGAAAGGTTAGGTGGAGCAAAGGTAGTCAGGATGGATGTGGTCCCTGATGATGTCGAAAAAATCAATGATGGTCTGATATTGACAAAATGGATCTCATCCTTAACCTTGGTAAGGATCTTGTTTGAATTCAGCGATTTTAATTCTGGAAGGATATATAATTCTGCTTTTGCCCCCCTCTCTTTTCTGAATATATTTTCTCAAACAAGGTGGCACTGGCTGTACTCCAAGAGATGTAACACCTGAAGCAACAAAAGAATTGATTGAGAGAGAAACACCTGGCCTTTTGTATGTCATGATGCAAGAGAGTTTGAAGGTATTGAGTTTTCATTGAAGTTGTTAAAGTGTGTTGTTGCAGTTATAGGTTTACTTATAGGTTTTGAACTCTTCTATATATGACTTTATTTATTTGATGATGAAGTTTTTGGTTAGAAAATTTATTTGAGTTTCAATGGAAGTTTATAGATGTTCAAAAATAAAAAAAAAATTAATTCGATTATCAGGGGTTGATCATTGGTTTTGTGCAATTTGCATGCTTTAAGTGGAACTGGTGGTTCAAAATTTAAAGTGACTGTTTAGATTCATACATATCACTTTTACTATTTGTTTAAATGTCAAATTCGTATGCCTTTTATGGTTCATCTTCAAGTTTTTCAAGTGTTAATATATGCATTTTGAGAGAGAGAGAGAGCAATAAACAGATTAACAAAGTGTTACTGAAATGTCGTCCCTTTTCTTCCCACTGTGAATTTAGGATCATTATGAATTAACCCATAAATATTTATATATGTATTCATGCATATGTGGATATCAATTTTCTTAAAAGATTTTATGTATGTTAATAAATCGTGTTCTACTGGGGTACCTTGAATAATTGACTTTAAATTAGCCCCACACTGGCTGAATGGGTTTAATGGGAAATTTTTTGCTCAAAACTAATCTACTAGTGGATGGATTTGCATCTTCCACTCCTTTTTCCTGCTTTCTCTCCTCTCCTCTCCTCTATCTATTACCGTTTGATGTTTTTGATGCACCTATTGTCTGTGCTTCTATAATGCTGCTACTAATCTTTCTCAAAATTTAGTGAGAATTCCTCTCCTTTTTCATCCTCCAAAACAGGTGACAGTGAGAATTCCTTTCCTTTTTCATCCTCCAAAACAGGTGACACCATTTGCTATGCTCTCTCACTCTGCGGCAGGGATAAGTGGGATTTACATTGGTAAGCCACAGCCATATTTTGCTATTATTATCCTTGTTGATTGTAGTGTGAAGGAAATTCACACTATTTTTTTGAAACGCTATACAGATGTATTATCTTTGGAGATAATTAGAGTGCGTTTTGTAACCTTCTTAAAATACTGCTTTTGAAAACCATAAAAATGATGTTTTGAAAATGGTGTTTTTAGGAACAGAAAGCGTGTTATGTAGGGTTTGTTAAAAATAGTTTTCTAAAACAAAAAACAATAAGAATGTGTTTGGTATTGTTTTTGAAAATGATGAAAATAGTTGTTTTAAGAAAACAGCTGGCATTAATTTTGGAAATGCATTTTTGAAAGTGCTGAAAACAATAAAAAGTTGTTTTTTTTTTCCTTTTTTTATAAGATCCGCATGACCTAATCCCATGCAACCCTACACACACACACACACACAAAGTAAAGAAATTCACAGTCTGAGGTTGTGATTGATCCTTTAACATCTTGCTTTCACAACAAGAGGTCAAACCAACCAGGTTATCTCCTTGGGGAAAATAAAAGTTGTTTTCGGTTTTTTGTTAAAATTTAGAAAAAAAAATATTTTTATTCCTGAAAATGAATTTTGGGAAACAATTTTTGAAAATGTAAACCAAAGACAGCCATATTGTTTTACTATTTAAATAAGTATTGTATAAATGTTCTAAAATATGGGAAAGGATGATGAAGTTCAAATTTCTGGTGAATTATCGAAAGACCATATATTGGCAAAGTGAGACTGTGCCTCAATAATGATGGGAAGTTTTCTCTCCCAGGAGATATTAATGCAAAGAACAAGGAAATTCCTTCCAGTAGTTTTCCGTAACATTTTAACACATTGGTTAAAGAGTATGTCGTAAAGAGAGAAAAGAACTAGTGATCTTTGATAGAGTCAATTTACTGTTGATAATTCTTGTTATCTTACATGTCTGTTAGCTGATATATTTGGTTATTGAGCTTCCTGAGTTAGTTTTTAGCGGTGGTGTGGTTCCAGACGTGCATGAAAAATGGTGGCATCATTTTATGGAAGTTGAATCCAATTATGACCTGATGTGTTTCTGATGTTACTATATATTTGGAAAATATAAGTTCTATAAAACAGTAAATTGCTATGCTATCTACTGAATTTGTTTTTTGTGCTTTGCTTGTGTACTTAGATCATCAACATGCCTGGCAATCCAAATGCGGTTGGTGAATGCACTTAAGCATGCATTAAAGCAGACAAAGGTAGACAAGAGAGAGAAACATCCTCAACACGTCCCTCATGCCCAAGCAGCCCCGTTGACACGTGGGAGCACAGTTACAAGAGAGCCTCTGGTGGCAGTGCAGAACCTACCAGTTCTTGTTCCCATTAAAAGTTCCCCAGAAATTATGTAAGTTTTTATTGAGAATATAATTTCTGCATCTATTTCTAACCTTCCTACAGTTACACTCTGATAATGGCTACACTGCAAGTGCACTGAGCATTATCAAGTACATTATAGGAATGATCATATCAAATGATGTTTTTGAAAATGGATGGTGTTTTTCAGATATAAAAATGCTTCTGACGAAAAATATTAGAAACAATAATGTAAAAATGAGAACAGTGAAAATGTTCTTTTTATTGCAAATTGTAGGAAACGACAAGTTGGTTTGCTGTGACAAAGGAAAGGAGAGAACATTAATTGTAATCATGGTTTGGGAGGAGGAAGAATTCCTTTAAGGAATGAAGAGACTAAGGTGAGTGCACGCTCAGGTTGATAGCTTGGAACCAAGTGTCCTGCTCCTCTCACCGTTACTAATGTCAATCCTTGGTATGCCACCACATAACCTCCAACCTAGTATTGATACAGATACAAATACAATAAGATAGTCTTAAAAGTGATTATATATGATCAAGTAAAGAAAGGTTTAATTAATTGGGAATGGTATAATACCTCGTCATTAGTGTACCATGGATGCCAAGCAGTCTTGATAGGAAGGTTAAGTTTGTTGATTGAATATCTTGATGCTGTAATTGGTACTCTTCCATCTACATCTCCACTGCCAACCAAACAATCACATCTAATTAGGTTTAATGGTAGCATTAAACATAAAATTCAGAATACTCAACAAAGATTGTAAAAGAAAATTACCTGTAAATCCAGACTCTGATACCACTAACCATTAGATTCTTGATGATTGGTAGAATAGTAATTGGGCTGTCTGTCCAGTTGAAACTGTAGAGCAGCACGGAATAAATCAATCAGAATTTCAATTAATTAGAGAGATTAGTTAAAGTAATTAATTCTGATGATGTGGTGTCTACTTACTGGCGGCATGCGCTCCATTTTGTTGCGGGTTTTGCATGCAAGGCTTTTTGAACTTCTGGGTTATTGAGATAATACTCCACGTAGTAATCCGTGCAGGGATCAAACTCATGCACCTGATCAAATTATTTAATTAAATCCTTCGGAATTGTAGACAAAAAAAAAAAATGTTTGATTTAAATATTTCAAATGAAAGCAAGCAAAATGTCTCTGTATATGCACATGTAGATTACAAAACAATCATGCCTTAGAAAATGTAGTAAAATTGAGAAGTTTGGAAGACTTACAGAGGCAGGTGTGGAGACATTCTTCAGAGTAGGGTTAATGCAAAGTGGGGCATAGATGTGGTAGAAATCAATATCGCCCATCTCATGGAGAACTCTGCCAACAAAAGTATCGCATTCTTTGGTATCATTATTTTCATTAACAAAGTCACAGTAAGTAACAATTCCTTCATGGGTTTCGTCCGAGTTCAAAGCATGAGTCCACAAGTAATCTACAAGCCCCATTGTACTTGTAACATCATCAATCCATGCATTCCCAATCTGACATTACATTGCAACCCAAAAAAAAGATGTTAGAAATAATAAAAAAAATTCCAAAATCCTAATAGACAAAATGTAATAAATTTCAGTACATTGATTATTAAATTTTAAAAGAATTCATTGTTTGAATGACAAAAAGGAAATATAAATTTATAATAGCATATATTTATGAAGTTGAGACAAAACATTTGTATCTCAATTGAGGTAACTTATACTATTGGAAGTGTTATGTAGGTCAAATAATCATTTATTGCATTTCTTTCATAAATTTATATATATCTTGACGAACTTACGGCAATTCCTTTGAGGTTGATGAAGGTTTGATTTTTGTTCTTGTTGTTGAGAAGAATGGTGTAAGCAAGCTGTGGCACGTAGTGGCCGGCGTAGCTCTCTCCGGCAATGTAAAATTCCCTGGTTTTATATTGCGGAAACCTTGCAAGCCAGTTCACCAGAAAAGTATATGCATCTTTTGCAGTTACTTTATCGCCATTACGATCATAATCCGATGTATTTGAGTATGAAAATCCCACTCCGGCCGGAGATTCCAAGAAAATCACGTTCGCAACTGCATAATAAATTATCAATTTACCATCGAGTTGTCTTATATTGACTTGTAAGATACAAATCCAGGTAAATATATAATTATTTTATTTAACAGATTAGTCTTTTAAATGAATTTTGTTTATATGTTTATGCATTTGAGAGTTATATATATACATATATATATATATATATATATATATAAATATAGCGCTAGCAAGTTTACTCACCATTGTTCCATGCATAGTTGTTTCTGAAGAGTGTTTTCCCATCTTTGTTTACTCTGAAGGGTCCTATTTCGGACAATGCACCATATCCCAAAGAGGAACATCCTGGTCCTGTGCAAACAAATAACAAGCAGAGTATTTATTTATAATTTGAAGGATATGACAGCCTGGTCCTGTATAATCTCTTTTTTGAAATTTCTTTTCAAAAGGAGGATGAGTTTTGAGTATTCGAAAAGGCAAAGAACATAAAATCTTGAACATTTTAGTGACTGTTACTTTAGTCGGCAAGGCAGGAAAGACCCAAACAGTAAACAAGAAAAACAATAATTTGTAGTATTCAAACAAAAGAACAATAATAATAACAATAAGGGTGAAGCTGCAACAAGTCTGTAAGATAGATTTGATCTTTTTAATTTTACAAAGTATGACGTTACGTTTTGATAATCGTGTTAAATTTAATGACAAAATGATATAATAGTCAAAAAGCTATTCCAATAAAAAAAAAGAAAGAAAAGACAGCGAAAATGGAATATAAAAGGTTGTAAAACGACAGCTCTAAAGGCACAATACCTCCATTGAGCCACAAAACCAAAGGATTCGTCGAAGAATTCTCTGGGGACTCGACGAAATAGTAGAAGAGAGCTCGTCCGGCCTTGGGGTCTACCGTCACATAGCCGGCGTGCTGGTCGAAATCTACACCTTCCAAAGGCTGGCCGGGCAATACAACAATCTTGTCAGCTCCCATTAAACCTTCCTGACGAGTCTCAGTATAATGCTCATAATCTACAGAATCATGCTGGCCATTTGCTTCTTCCAATTCCGCCCAAGAATTTGTTGCCACAGCACCATTTTTTGACCTCTTCAACCTCACCAATCTGTAAAGGTTATCAGCCTGATTAGCTTCAGACATGAAAAAGCAAATCGATATCACGAGTAGCCATGAAAATACAGCTACAAGTTTCTTCATGTTTTTGCTAATTGCTTGAGTTCTTTGACGTTGTTTTCATGGGTGTGTTGAACAACGTATTGTATATAAATGTTTAGAAGGGAGACGGCAGAAACGAAAGGAGTTGGATTTTTGTGCTTTGATAGCCTCATTGACTATGATTTCTGTCTGAAAAACTACAAAACTGGCCGGCTTTTTTTAATATTTTCTTTTTATTTTTAATGGTGTTGGATTGGGAATATGTCTGTGTTCAGTTTCTTTCTGTACCCTAGTTTAATTAACAATACGATCGTACATTTTCAATACATCTTTACATTACATACTAATCGTCTTGGTCAAGTATATAATTGTTTTTAATTGAAGTTTCTTAAAGATTGATGAAGAGATAATTTTATATATCTCTCAAACTGGGGGGTGCAGTTTATTGTTACATAATTTTTGTTCTTGTATGTTTTCCTTTTGAATTTATTACCAGTATCTCACATTGATCGATGTTTCTAATTGAATATTGAAAATCATTGAGTGACAATGATAAATTAAAAAAAAAAAAAAAAATATATATATATATATATATATATTATGAGCTATTATTGATGTCGATCCAAGAAGTATTTGTTCAGGGTTATTATTATACATGCATACAATAAAAGTGGCCATGACTTGCGGCCAGCAAAAGAAAATGCAAAGACAAGAAAAGAGACATGGACCCATAGGGTCAATATTTGAATATAATTTGCAACTTTTTGATTTTGGCCATTAAAAAGTTGAAACTTTTTTGACCTTTCGTTAAAGCAATTTGGCTATAATAACAATTTTTTTTATATGAGCGGGGTATATTGAGATCGGTGCAATAAAATATTTTGGAAATGGGGGCAAAAGAGAAGATGAATAGTGGAAAATTTTAATATTAAAGGTTCTGTTTGCACTGAAAAAATGGCACTATGAGCACGCATTATTCCTAATCATAGCAATGCATAACATGAACAAAATGATATTTTGGATCAAATTGATGGTCATAATTGTGCAATTTAAATACCTTAAATACTATCTAACAACTTATATAAATAACATATATGCTACTGTTTTTAAGTTTTCAATCTTAAATATGCATCTATAATTGTATAGTGATTAGTCATTAATTTCTTTTCATATTTCTCAAAATGATTCTTGATTTTTTATAACAAAATTGGATCATTAGCCAAGCAATAATAGGACATGATTGAAAAAAATTAATTGAAATAGTAGTATTTTTTAGAAAATCTTAGATGGAGATACATATTTTCATTGCAAAGTATTCTTAATGGCATGGCAGATATATATTTTTACCAAGTCATTCATGAATTCATTGAATAATACTAATTTATATCTTAAATAAAAGATTTTTTTTATTTTTTTCGAGATTTTTGAAAATAACACAATTTTTTTTTTTAAAAAAATAATACAAACCTTCCCTCAATAATGAAATTGTTAGAATTGACCGAATATTAAAATAAATTCGAACGTATCTTACTCTTTTCTTTGCTAACGAAGAAATATTTATTTTTCATTCTTTAACTTAATTTATGGTAAATAACAAAATTATAATTGAATAATCAAAAGAAAACTTATTAAGCTTTTGTAGATCAAATTATGAGAATATTATAAGCCTAACAACACAAAAATAATGGCTAAATATGTTGTAGATTAAATTACAAGAATATAATTGTAAGTATAATTGACCAATTAACTAGCAATACTTCCTATATAGAATTTTATTATAGCACTCATTAATCTTCCTATGTCCCTTCAATTTTTCTGTTTTTCCAATTGGATTTTAATAAAAAAAATCTAGAATTTACGCTCAAAACTGACAGCCTTAAAATAGCACTGCCAAAAATATTGCATTCTCTAATACTAGGTTTTAATAATTTTAAAAATTGTTAAGAAATCACATGAAAAAGATTTTTTTTCACTTTTAATAAATAAATATTAATATTTACCGATATTTTATAAATAATATCGGTTTTTTTTTAACATTGCAATATTATATGATAAAATGACACGCTTTTTGATCTATTAAAATAATATTGATTTGATATATACTTAATTTTTTTTATTTAAAATATAAAAATATTAAAATTAAAAAAACGATATTATTTTATACCATTATTTTTTTCTCCCTTTTTTTCTCCCACATATAGCTAATTTTTCACTTTCACTTTAGAAAACCAAAATATCCTCAACCAAAACACCCAAATCTTTCATTTTCAGACAACCAAAACGAAAGCATAAGCCAAAGCTGAATCAATCAATGATGCAACCAACTATAGTTTCTTAGTAAGGTATTTCTCTCCAGTTTTGGGGTTCATCTATTTTCGTAGCTATCTGGTTCTTGACAAAGCGAGGGAAATGGCGAGAAATTAAGTCCAGATTCGGACTTCTTCATTTGATTTCTTCCAATTTGATTTGAAACCAAACAGATTCGAGGATAAGTTGTAATGCATGACAATTTGTTCAATTCTGTTTGGGATAACCGATATCATTTCAATTCTTAAACATCTCTTCTTATATTCCCAAATATTTCTTTAACTTATCTAACTATAGATCGTTCATTGGAGAGATCACTCATACAACCTTAAAAATTCTGTATTTTCTCAAATACTTCACATAATTTTGGGTTAAAAATTAAATATAAGTAAAGGAGTTAGCGTTCAAAATTAACTACCTCTCACTTAAAAATTAGTGTTTACTAAATATTATAATTATTATGATTTTATTATCTCATTTAAAGTTGTGTTAATTATTTAATATCAATTTTTAAAAGTTCTTTTGATGTCTTTAGAAAATATATATAAAAAAACATATTTTAGATGATAATTTGATCGGATATTTTGGATACTCAAATTTATCGGACCAAAATATTTGAAGTTAATTGTATAATGGTTAGGTTTCAATTTTACAATTATATAATAAAATTGATTTCAGTTGGTAATAGTTATCGAATATTTAATATTCGACTAAAATAATAAAAATAATAATAAATTTCAATACATTCACGCATATTTATCATTACTTTATATTATAAAAATAAAATAATAGAATTCTACTCCCTAATTTTTTTTTCGTTTTTCACATTCGCTCATAAGTTTTAACTCCATGAAGAGGGGAGTTAAATCGATCCATTCTTTTCTATTCAATTATTTTTAGTTTATTGTTTCGATATGGGACTATGTGGCTGAATTTTATAAGAGGAAGAAGAAGTGGAGAAAGGAAGTGCAAAAGAAGCAAAATTAATAGTTTGAACTATTTTTCAAATATTTTAATTAGTTTTGAATATCTTGTTTTTTGGTTTGTTCAGGGATACCAATATTTATTTTTTGGATTATAGTGAAGTATTGAATATTAAATATTTTAGTTAATTTTAATTTCAGTTATTATAAAATTTTAGGATATATAATTCATTGTAATTTCTATAACATACCACGTTCTGTAATATTTTACGAAAGGTAAATATATAGAAAATATTTCAGGATTTTATTCATAAGAATTTGCATGCTGATCACATCAATATCCTTTATTCTCTTCCAACAACATTACTAACACTCGAAAGCTGTGTTCATCTCACAGACTGGAAATTTTTTATGCATTGACGACTAATTATTTTCTTAATTTAATTGAAAATCCAAATTTATTGTCCAAATGATATTCATAGTCGATGTATATTTATTTGTTTCTTGCATTGAGATTGAGGGTAGCATCAATCAATTATTGCCCAGAAGGAGGGAGAGTTCCCTGAAGAAACGATGAGATCATAGTGAGTGCACGCTCTGGCTGGTAGCTTGGAACCATATGTCCAGCTCCTCTCACTGTTACAAACGTCAGTCCTTCGTATGCCACCACATACCCTCCCACCTGCATGTCATTCATGGCCCCAGTTAATTTAATCGGAGATGCAACATATAAATCATAAATATTGAAAAGCAAAAAGTCTAAAATAGATCGACCGTCCTATATCATTTATTCAGTAATTTGATAACATTATAGTACGTATACATGTATTTAGAAATCATCATTCATGTTGATGGTTAATAGAGTAACAGATTATCTTACAACCTCTCCAAGGTATTTTAAACTTTTCTCTACTACATGTATTTCTTTTCATTTGTTCGTTTAATATTTTGTTTTGTTGATGGTTAATCAAAACATGAAAAATAAAATATAAAATATATAGAAGAAGTTTTTGTGTTACCTCATCGTTGGTGTACCATGGATGCCAAGCAGTTTCGATGGGGAGATTGAGGGATGATATTGAGTACCTGGACGATGTAACTGGCACTACTGAGTCTACGTCGCCACTGCAAAGAAAACCCCAACAATTGATCCCCTTTATTAATAACCAAAAAAAATTATTATTTTTTGTTTCCTTAATTTAAATCCTGCTTAATTAAGGAAACCAATTTAATTTCCTTAATTTAAAGAAAAAGAAACAGTTTAATTTCTTTAGAATTATGTTTATGAAACAAGTGATATTCCTTACCTGTAAATCAACACTCTTATGCCGCTAGCCATGAGATTCTTGATGACCGGGAGGACTGTCGTGGGGCTATCAGTCCAGTTATAACCTCTGCCAATAATACAACAATAATATATAAATTGTTCCAGGACAAATTTACAGCTTAAAATTGAAATGCATGCATGCATATATGCATACATACACACCCGATTCTGAATACCTGCAACCACTCCATTGTCCATGATTTGCATGAAGAGCTGATTGAACCAGTGCATTATTCAGATAAGAATGTACATAGAAGTTTGAGCAGGGGTCAAAGTCCTTGACCTGCTTGATGATACAGATTATTACAAGAAGTCAAAATGCAAGGAAAGCTCCAATTCCTTCGAATGGCTATATCAGAAATTTGAAGTTCAACACAAGACCTGCTTTAATATCATGCTAAAGTAATCACTTGGATGTAAAAGTTTAAGGTTAAAAGTATATGGATCGATGTCTTTATACAAATTACTTGTACACGATCTTTAACAATTCAACGTTGAATTGTTTCTAGAGCCGAGTTAGTAATAAATATGAACAGATTCGTATTTTAAACATTTGCACTCAAAAAAGTTCATAAATAAGAGACTTACTGAAGCAGTAGTTGACTGGTTTGCTTCAGTATGAACGATATGGCAAAGTGGGGCGTAAATGTTGTAATAATATATATCTCCAATCTCACCCGTGGCTTGGGTAAGAAAGTCTTCGCATTTTGTCGAAAAGCTTTCGTTAACGAAGTTACAGTTTATACGGATTCCTCTGTAGGTTTCATCGGAGATTAATGCGTGACTCCAGATATAATCAATAAATCCGTTTGCGTCTGTGGGATCGTTAAGCAGTCCATTACCTATCTGCAAATGACGATGTTTCCATTCAAAATGTTAGTAACAAGAAAATACACTGCAGATAAACCATGACCGAATAGTCAAGTTAATTAACAATCTGAATTGCTACTTAACTCAAAAGCTTGAAGGTAAGAGTTAAGATAGTTGTATTTAATTAGCTTATGGGTCTGGATTTTGTAGTTTTAGAACTCGAACGAAATTTTCTGCTAGATCGATTAAAACACAAATGGCTCACTGGGGATTTGGGGGATATATACACAAAGTGAGCACGAGGACAGCACGGAATTTTGACACTAAATCCAAGTTAATTTGTTAAACTGCTTAACCAAAAAAGTCTGAATTATTATTTCACAACCCAACAATAATACTAAAGAAAAGTCTGGAGTAATTTCTTAAATAAAAATTATTATTAGTATGCTAAATTTCATTTTATGCAGAAATATTTAGACTGAACATACCGCAACTCCTTTAAGATTAATAACCGTTTGATTAGCGTTTTCGTTTTGGGAAATAATGGTGTCTGCAAGCTGTGGCACATAGTGACCAGCGTAGCTCTCGCCTGCTATAAAAAAATCTCTGTTTTTGTACTGCGGAAACCTCTCAAGCCAGTTGACAAGAAAGGTGTAGGCATCAGCTGCAGTGCTCTTATCACCTGTGTGCTCATAATCTGAAGACGTGTTCGAATATGAAAAACCAACTCCAGCAGGAGATTCGAGGAAGATTACATTTGCAACTGCATACAATTAATTTTTTGAAAATACTGTAAGCATGGACGACGTCTTTTAGCAACAATGCTTGCAGAAAAAGCAAAGTAAGAAATTATGCGAGTTGACTAGATTATATGAATGGGAGGTTTGCTTTAGTCACCATTGTTCCATGCATATTTATTTTGGGACAAAGTTTTGCCGTCGCTATTTGCTCTGAAGGGTCCTAATTCAGTCATGGCTCCGTACCCAAATGACGAACATCCTGGTCCTGCAAATTTCCAAACATAATACGGTGTTAAAAACAAAGCTTTTAAAGATATATACATATATATTTTTGAGTTCGAAGTTTCACGTTGTAAAATCTTAATGTGATGCAACACATTGTTGTTTGGAAACTATAAACCGTCATTTAGTACTATACATTACTATTTAGTGTCAAATTAATGATATATATACCTCCATTTAGCCACAAAACCAAAGGATTTGTGGAGGAGTTTTCTGGTGACTCAACAAAATAGTAAAACAAGGCTCTTCCGGCTTGTGGATCAATTGTGACGTAGCCTGCATACTGCTCAAAATTTACACCATTTGGTTGGCCTGGCAATGCATTTATCTTGTCAAGTTGCAATGACCCATCCTGAGGCTGAAACTGAAAATTGACCTGAGAATTCTCTTTTCTGGTTTGAAAAATCTTCGATGAAAGTGTTGAAGCAGAGCTTTTTGTTGATCTTTTGGATTTGATCAGCCTTAGAATAAGGTTATCAGCAAGCTGCTGATTGGCTTCACTAACTTCAAGTGATGCCAAAAGAGAGCAAGAGAGGAGCAGCCCTGCAAACAATGCTAGCTTCACCATATTTTTGTTCTCTTACAGCATCGCACACTGTCAACAACGTGTATAAATAACATAGGGTAAAAATCTAGAGTACATCTGGGGTAGTATGTGCGACGGATTTTTTCATATTGTTGTTATGGACGATGTGAGATGGATAAATGTATACATTCCAAAATTTAAACGGTGAAATTGAGGAATGCACAAAGTTGGCTTGTTTTCTGGTTCTTGGAAGATTGGTGACAATCTATAAGGAAACTCAAACTGGCCGGTTGTTTTTAGGAAGCAATTTTTTTTTTTTTTTTGTTGGTTTGGTCGAGACTACCGTACAAGTAAAAACATTTTGTTGAATTGAGATGTGGCTATAGAACTATAGCTTTCGATCACGAATATTATAATACACCAAGCCAGTGTTACTCAAAATCTTCAAAAATGATAGAATGAGTCATATAAAATATACCCATGATATTGTATTTATCAAACAGAAGTCAAACAAAGTAATGTGACAATGCAAAGTTCGGGTATTGTTCATGGAAATAGATGTTGCAATGAGGCTACCGACAACATATATTGGCATTGCACTGAAATTGTAGTTGGGAATGATAATGTGGAACATAGAGGGAGTATAAACTATTAACCACATTTGAGCGACAGAAATTAGGATCATCGACCCCTATTTACCTAAATTTTAAAGAATTTTTTGATATGTATATATACTAGACCAAGTATGACCAAAATAGCTACTTTTACAATATATATATATATATATAAAGAAATAATTAAGACAACAATCTATAACATGTTTGTCCAATAACATTTTGCTTGTTTAACTTTTATTCAGTATGAATCAAAATTTATCCAAAGAGATATGGTGATTCATAGAGATATAGAATATGAATATTGTCAAGATCTTCTCCTGGGGAAAAGAATCAAATCAATTTATGATTTCATTAGAGTGTTTTATATATTTTTTTGTTAAATTAGTTAACTTTTGTTGGTTATTATTTTCGGGTTGGACTTTTTTAGTAATAGAAATCCATAATAATGTTTTATTACTTTAGAAAGTATCAAGAAATGAGGAAGCTTAAATAGATTTTGTTTAGTACTAGATTTTTCTAAACCACAAAGTGAAATATACACTTATTTCAAAAGAGGCTAAAGAATTCTATACAAGAAGATTTGAATATTAAAGATAAATTTTGGCTTTCTCCTTAATTTTTATGGTAGTGCTGATTATTAAGTAATTGACATATAGTCTGTAAAAATATTACATAAATGATGATAACTAAAAGGAACATAATTTAGGGTGTTTAGGCATAACATCTTGTAATAATACATTGATAAATATTTTTTATAAAGAAAGAATGGAAGAGAGAGAACCCTTGCAGAGTTAATGTAAGTCAATAGATAAATTTGAGAATTTTTTAGACATTAAGGTCATGGTGAACTCTGTTTCATTCAAAGAAAAAAAAAAAGAATTCTAGTTTTCCAAAAGTGATCCTAAGATGGTGAAAATAACTCATTTTTGCAAAATATTTGAATGAAAAAATTATTTTCGTAAATTAAATCATCTTTAAAAAATATTTAAAATTTTAATACTGATTAATGATTGTGTGTATTCTACCATATTAAAATTTTAAGATCAAATTTTATGGTTTTAAAGTTTCATCAATTTTTGAGTGAATATAGCTCACTACTTAATTTAGTTTGGTAAAATTTGAATATCACAAAATGAAATTTATTTAAAATAGTTATAGTAGGACTTTAGTCCCAAAATTTTTAGTACTTTGTATTTGATACATCTATGTCATCCTTGAAAAATTATATAATATTTTGTATATATATTCTATTCTATAAAAATTGAATATTGGGAGCTAATCATTATATTTTTCAGCACTAATAAGATAAATGAGCAAATTTAGAATTCTTAAATTGTCTAATGAATTAGATCGTATAAGTTGTATCATTAAGGCCTAATTCATTACGTTTTATTTTCATATTTTATATTTGAAGTTTATGAATGTTGATTTTTTATTATAAATCAAAGTGCTTAAGTATACTAGAATTTTAAAAAGAATTAAAATAAATATGTGTGTATGTTTGTCTATATTTTTAAAAATATTTTTCAATTATTTTCTATTATAAAAATATTGCTTTGCACATGATTATGTGTTTATACAATCATTTATGATTTATGTGCATTGACATTAAGTTTGTACACATATGTATTGTGTTTTAAGAAGTAAATAAGTGATTTTATAAAAAATAAAAAAGTATTCATAAAAGTTAAGATTTGTATTTCAAGATATTCAACTTCATTACTTACATAGTAGGCAATTATAAACTGTATAAAAAACTTTTATACCCTTTGTTCGGTGAAGAATGGATTAGACAAATTAAGCATATTTTTTTATGGGTTGTAGTTATCTAAAAAAGTTTGGATTAAATTTATAACTTTTTAGTTTCTTGAAGATGCCAATTATTAGTAGAATGCTATGAAGATTTTTAAACAAGATGAAGAATGGGCTTGGGAGGCATTTAAAGAAGTTTTCTTGAGTAAATATTTTCCTGAAGTGTTCTATGATGCTATATTGGATGAGTTTATACATCTAACTCAAGGTAACATGTCGGTATCATAGTACGAGGTTAATTTTGAAGTTTTGAGTCATTTTACTACCTCTTTGATTTCAAGGAAGAAGGATAAAATTAAGAAATTTATAAAACGATTGAGGTCATCACTTAGACATGCATTAATAATGCTCAACTTTGAAGAATATTCTAAGGTAGTGAGTCGTGCTCTAATGATTGAATAAGATGAGGAGGAAGTGAAGCAAAGTGCAAAGGAGCCCAAAAATAGAAGTTTTGAGCAGAAATAACCACGATGGGGTGAGAAGAGGCAGATAAGAGGCTAATCTAATATTAGAATAATAGAAATTTTCGTCTAGTTACTAGAGTTTGTTTTGAGTGTGGGCAGTCTGAACACTACAGGAACTCGTGTTGACGTTTGAGACGAGCTCAAAGTCAAGTAACTATTTTTGGTACGAGGGATAACCATAAATTTAACACAACAACTTCAATAAAATAAACAACTACAATAGAGACAGAATAAGCAGTCATCTCAGGGATCTCAACAATCACAAAGCTGTGGTAGACCAAAGATTTAAGGCAGGGCTTATGCACTTACGCGAGAAGTTGACGGCTCAGATCATATAATGGTAGAAGTTACCTTTTTTTTTTTTTCAATACCAGAATTAAAGTTTTGTTTAATTTTGGTGCTACTAATTTTTTTGATATCTTCAAATTTAGTATTTTCTTTGGGTTTAAAAATTGAACTTTTAAAATCTAAACTGTTAGTTAAAATAGCTATCAGGCATAGTATGAATCTTGATAGGATATATTAGGATTGTGAAATTGATATTGAGGGTCACAAAATATCTTTAAATTAGTAGTGATAAGAATAGTAAATTATGATGTAATTCTTGGGATATATTGGTTATCATTTTTGAGTGCAATCATAGATTGTCAGAAAAAAAAAAAAGGATAGCTGTTACTCTTTCCAATGGTAATAAATATTTTATCTTTGAAAATATAAGTAATAGTTAATCTCGTGCTTATGTTGAGTATAAAGAGTATAAAGATTATCTGGGATGGATAGTTAGTTTATGTTGCTAAGAAGGTAAATAGTCAAAAACACAACTCATTCCTATAGTTGATGAATTTTCTAATATTTTTCCTGATGATTTGTCTAGTTTGCTATTAAAAAGAGAAATAAACTTTGTTATTGAGATATACCTTGGAATTTCTTCTATTTCAATAGTTCTTTATAAAATAACTCTAGTAGAATTGCAAGAGTTGAAAGAGCAGTTGCTAGAAATGTTGAATTAAGGGTTTATAAGACCTAGTACCTCTTTTTGAGGTGCGCCAGTTTTATTTGCCAAAAAGAAGGATGGCAACTTAAGACTGTGTGTGGATTACAGACAACTGAATTAGGTGACGATAAAAAATAAATATCTGTTATCTAGAATTGCTGACTTGTTGATCAGCTGCGTGGTTTCAAATATTTTTTAAAAATTAATCTTCGATCAGGCTACCATCAGTTAAGAATTAGAGATGAAAATATTTCAAAAATTGCTTTTCGTACAAGGTATAGGCACTTTGAATTTGTAGTAATGCCATTTGGATTAATAAATATACCAGCGATATTTATGAACTTGATACACTGAGTCTTTTATCCATATCTTGATAAATTTGTAGTAGTATTTGTGGATGATATTTTGATTTACTCAAAGGCAATAGAAGAGCATGAGTAACACTTAAGGATTTCTTTACAAATACTAAAAGAAAATCAATTGTATACTAAATAGAGTAAATGTGAGTTTTGGATGACTAAAGTAAAATTTTTAAGGCATGTGGTGTTTGATGAAGGTATTTTGGTTAATCCTGCTAAAGTAGAAGTAGTGCAAAATTGAAATAGATCTAAAAGTGTGATAGAGATACGAAGTTTTCTTGGGTTGGCAGGATATTATCGTAAATTTATAAAAAACTTTTTTCAAATTGCTACACCACTGACATGGTTAATAAGAAAATGAGTGGAATATAAGTTATGTGAAAAATGTGAACAAGCTTTTGTATAATTTAAAAAGCGACTAATTTATGCTCCAATTTTGATTATTTCTAAGCATGGTGTGGGGTATACTATCTATTATAATGTATTAAGAGTGAGCATTAGTTGTGTTTTAATGCAAAGAGATAGGGTTGTAACTCATAGCTCACGTCAGTTGAAGACACATGAACAAAATTACCTTATTCATGATTTAGAACTTACTGCTATTGTGTTTGCATTAAAAATATGGAGGCATTATTTATATAGAGAAAAGTTTAAAGTATTTTTTAATCGTAAAATTTTTCAATATTTGTTCACTCAGAAAGAATTGAACTTAAGACAGATTAGATGGATGGAGTTCTTACAGGATTATAATTTTACTTTACATTATCATCCCGATAAAATTAATGCTGTGATAGATGCATTAAGTAGAAATTCTCAAGGCATGTTAGCTAGTTTATTTTGTCGTAAATGAAAAATCTGCAAATAGTTGGAGGAATTTGATTTAAGAAGTGATGAAGTGAGAAATCAGCCTAGTCTATTTAATTTAGTAGCCTAGCCTACTATTATTTAAAAAGTCATTGAATTTCAATAAAGTGACCATGAAGTGCAAGCAATACGCGTTAAATTGGAAAGTGGTAAGGTAGTTGATGGATGATCAATTAATTAATCTGAAGATTTAAGGTTTGCAAGTAGACTTTTTATGCTAGTAATGGAATCACTTAAAAATGATATTCTAAGTGAGGTCCATAAGTCCAAATTTACCATTCATTCAGAAAATACAAAAATGTGCCAGACGTTACGTAAGTAGTTTTGGTGAAAGGAAATAAAAAAGAGTGTGGGTGAATTTGTAACCAAATGCTTGGTATGTCAACATCAAAAGCTAGCAAGATTATATTAACCCTTATCAGTATTAGAATGGAAATGGGAATACGCAATTATAAATTTTGTGTGGGGACTTCCCAAAACTCGAAAGGGATATGATAGTATATGGGTAATTGTAGATAGATTAACAAAATCTACTCACTTTTTACTTATTAAGAATACAGATTCTCTTAATGCTTTAAGTAGATTATATATTCAGGAGATAGTGAGATTATATAGAGTACCTCTGTCTATTATCTGTGATAGAGACCAATGATTTACATCCAGATTTTGGAGAAGTTTACAGAAAACTATAGGTACTAAATTAAATTTTAGTACGACATATCATCCTCAAACGAACGGATAGTTTGAAAGCGTTATACAGATAATGGAAGATATGCTTAGATTTTGTGTTTTAGATTTTCAAGGCTCTTGGGTTCAACATTTGTCTTTAGTAGAATTCGCTTACAATAACAGTTATCAGTCTAGTTTTGGAATAGTACAGTTTGAGGTACTATATGGGAGACCCTATAAATCACCAGTATGTTAGGCAGAAATTAGTGAAATTTTGTTAATTAATCTTAAGTTAGTAAGAGAGACTACTGAAAAAGTAAAATTAATCAGACAACGACTTCTTATGGCCCAAAATCATCAAAAGAGTTATGTGGACCATGAAAGGGGACCATTAGAGTTTGAGGTGAAAGATCATATATTCTTAAAAATTAGACCTCGATTTGATATTACCAGGTTTAGAAAATGTGAAAAACTAGGTCCAAAATTCATTGGTTCTTTCGAAATATTGGAACGAGTTGGTAAAATGGCTTATAGATTAGCATTACCACCCTAGTTATCGAATATTCATAATGTCTTTCGTATTTTTTTGCTTAAAAAGTACCAATAAGATATTTCCTATGTTTTAGATTGCAAAACTTTTACTCTAACAGAAAATACTTTTTATGAAGAAGGTTCAATCCAGATTATCGACTGTAAAGAACAAGTTCTTTGCAGAATAATTAGGCCACCAGTAAAAGTCGTGTGGCAATATCATGGAAAAGAATAAGCTACTTGGGAGCTCGAATTAGAATTGTCAAGAAAATATCGTTATTTATTCCAAAACTAAAAGTAAGTTTATTAAATTTTAAGGACGAAATTTCTTTAAGGGGGAAGGATTATTACACTTGGGCCTAAATAAGAAAAAAAATTAAGCCCAATTTTTTTACTTTTCTTTTAGCCCATTATTTGTTTTACTTTGGCTTATCTCTTTGCTATACAAAGCTGTGGATAGAACAAAATTAAATTGAAAATTTAAAGAAAATAATAGAAGCTTCGAAAAGGAAGAAAGAAAGAAAGAAAGAAAGAAGAAGAATGAAAATAAGAAGGAGAAGAAGAAGAAAAATAGGAGAGGGGAGGTAAGAAGTCAAAAGTGACAATTTTATTTTTCTTTATTTTGAAAAAAATTATTTATTTTACTGTACAAATTATAAGAAATTGATAGAAATAAATAGATTTTGTTCTGATAATTTCATAGTTAAAATTATTCTTATTTTGAGTTCTTGAATTTTAAATTAATAAATTTTGAATTAAATTTGGTAGTTTAATCGGTAAATTTATATGAAATTATTGAAAATTAGATGAAAAATTATAAAATTTTGAGTGGGGTGAAAATAAAAAAATTGTAATAATTTTGTTCTATTTTATAAATTAGAAGTTTTATTTATAAATAGTAAAAATTTTGGGGTCAAAATAAAAATTCTTATAATTTTAGGATGAGATAATAAATGTTAATAATTTTGAGTTAGAGTGTAAATATTTTTGAAGTATTTTATAATTATTTATATTATAATTTTTTTTAATAATTTTCTATTAGTAATATTTTTATTTTAAAAATTCAAAATTTTAGAATTTTTGAAACAGATTTTAACTAGATTTTTTATTGAAACCTTATTTTTATTTTATTATAAGTAATATAAGTTTTTAGTTATATTAACGATTATGTATTGATTTGAAAAATGATAATAGGTGATAATAAAGAGGAACAAGGAAGAGCAAAAAAATTATAGAGAAACAAACATCTCTTAGTTTAGGTAGGTATTTCACATGTAATTAAATATTTTAATCTTTTAAATACTGAAAAGAAATGTATTATATTAAATTTTTATGAAAAAATTTATTTTTCAGTAATATGTTTATTATACTATTATATTTTATACAAATTTTTTGAAAATTTAAAAATGTTATTATTATTAAATCAGGTTTCCAATGTATGTAATATTGTGAAATAAGATAAATAAATT